>JALJEE010002326.1:0-104909 GCA_023231475.1 Seison nebaliae | reverse complement strand
CAAAGCATGAGTCTGGCTAATAGCTTGGCTCGAGCCTTGTATGTATAGGACTCTTATCATGTCTGGATTTTTTTTTCCATAATGTATGGAGGACTCGAGTCTTATCACTTTGGACTCACGGATCATAATCACAGCACTAACTGATGAAAATCGCATTTTTTTACCTTATTCTGTATTTTATCCCTACGGAAATAATTCATTTACGTTTCTCCTATTAACAATTGTTTTTCGACTTATCTTTCCACATAATAATATTTAGGAACCGACATAAAATGTTGTCGTTAATTCTTGATCTATTTAAATAACAACAATAAAAATAAAGATGAACAAACTAAGTTAATATATAATATTCATTTAATAAAATGCATGTGACCATCAAAAATCTTTTGGAGAATTTTTAAGTTCCCATTCGATTCGTCTAGTAAGATTTCGGACTTTATTTCCGTCAAATTTTCTAAAGTATCAATAACAGTCAATAAAAATAATAAATCTATGTACTAAACCTTCAAGTTGATTTTTATATTTGTTTTGCATATCGAAATACAATGCTCTTTGTGCAGTTATTTTACTTTCATATTCTTTATAAAAACCATCATCCATTTCATGATCTCTATCGGA
Source organism: Seison nebaliae (assembly GCA_023231475.1). Classification (NCBI taxonomy): domain Eukaryota; kingdom Metazoa; phylum Rotifera; class Pararotatoria; order Seisonacea; family Seisonidae; genus Seison; species Seison nebaliae. The sequence goes on along the minus strand of JALJEE010002326.1, from coordinate 104,291 downwards.
GTTTTCGAATAATTGCTCATAATTTTTCTTAAATATATTTGACAAATTTTCGTTATTATTCAATAAATTTTTTAATATTTCTTCTTGTTCAATCTTTCTTCTGCAACTTTCTTTCCAATATTTTTGAAAATCGTTTCTCAACTTTACTTTCTCGTTTTCGGCGAATGATAATCTTTCATGCATTCGATCATAACATACCTCTATGTTTCGAAGATCATCACTAATAATTTGTAAGTTGTCATTATTTAATCGTAAATTAATTTTTCTTAATTTTACATTAGATTCATTTATAATTACAACATTTTCATCAATTTCCTTTAGTTTGTTTTCGATATCTTCATTTAATGAATTTAACGTTTGAATTGAATACATAATTGCTTCCTGTTACATAAGAAAAGGAAGAAAATATTTTTTTTTTTCAAATAAAAGAAACTTTAATTTTTTCAATATCATCCAATTTTCCTTCAATTTCTTTTCGACCAATAACTGATTTTTCAATAAGAAGATCATAATTTTGAAGGATTCGTTGTCGAAAATCATCATATTCAAATTTCAATAAACGATTTCCTTTAAATAATTCTTCTTTCTCTTCAGTCAATTTATGAATCACTTCTACAATTTTCTCCTCATCCTTAAACACGTTTTGAAATTTCTCACGGAAATCTTCCTCTAATTTAAGTTCGGTTTTTGATTCGTTTTGAAATTCTTTCTCCAATTCGTCTAATGTTTTTACTTCGTCTTTATACCGTTTCTCCGATGAACTGTTGATTATCTAGAAAAATAATTAGGAAAAAATAATGGAAATAAAATTAACATCTAAATCATTTTCTTCTCGAGCACATTCTTTTCGTTGTTTCGTCGCTTTTTCTTCCACCGTCATTAATAACGACGATTGTTTCTTATTCTTGTTTGTTTCGTTATCGAACAATTTCTTATTTTCTCCGATATTCCTCATTAAATCTTTAATATTTGTTTCACTTTTTGCTAAAATTCTGTAAGAAATCTTTCAACTTTTTCAATTTAGATTATGTTTAACTTTTGAGACTTTTTCTTTGATAATTCAATGAAATTTATTTTATTTTCTTCTTTTTCACTTTCTACGTTCGTTTCTGACAACAATCGATTGACTTCATTCAAATGTTGTTCTAATTCTTTAATCTTCTCATTTCGTTCTTCAATGGTCGATCGTAAAGTTTTAGTCAGATTTTCATTCTTCAAATTGATCAACCGCAATTCTTCATTTTTCCTCAGATAATCGTTTTCAATCGATCTAATTTGTTTCGTTAAATTTTGTTCAAGTTCGTCTAAGGAATTCATTTCATGTGTCTGTTTACCGAGATCTTTATCGAGTTCTTGGATCTTCTCTTCCATCATATGATACGTCATCAGATATTCTTTTGCATCGGATTTTTGACGGTTTATCATTTCTCTAAAAAATAGTGAACTAATAATTTTTAATAAATAAAAAAGAACAGAGAGTCGTCAAAATGTGATTTATATGTTTCGAGTTGACTATCCACTTCATTCTTATCATGTTCACCAACTTTTTGTGCAGTCTTCTCCCGATATAAACATTCATCTAATAACAACAAACCGTTTCTCTCTTCTTCTTCCCTCTTAGCTATTTTCTATCAAAAATTTTATTTCGATCAACAAGAACTAAATGAAGAAACTTCTTCTAGTTGTGAAATGATCAATTTCTCTATTTTAATTTTCTCCGACGAATATGGTAATTGTTCTTCATAGAATTTAATATTGTCATCCATTTCCTTCAATTCCATATCCAATTTTTCTTTTTCTCCAGTTTTTCTTATAATAAATCGATTTATCTTCTTTAACTTCTCCTCCAAATTGTTACATTTCTTTTTATTCAACTCATGTTCCTCCTGCGCTATTTGAGGTAGATTGATGATTTGTGAAATTAATTCATTCTTTCCCTCATTCTCCAATTGGTATCTGGAAGATTCTAAATTCTTTATCTTCTCCGATTTGTTACAAAATTCAAATAATTTCTGGGCAATTTGCCTGTATAATTCTATATTATAAAATTATTGATAAGAAACTCAAGAATATTGAATGACCTTTTGATAATTTTAAGTTTCTAAATGATAAAAGAATAATTTTGAGAAAAAATAATGTTTAAAAAACTGTTTTGAATTTATTTCAATCAATTTTTCATAGAATTTTTGAACATTTTCTTGATTATTTCCAATAATTTCTACAAGTGAATTTAGAAAATTTGGTCTTTTATTAAATTGAGTTAACTGGAAAATTTTGTTAAATGATCTACTATTTGTTGATTCATTTCTGTTGATCATCTTGATGATTCCCATAGCTATATCTAAATTCCCTTTTGGTCTATTTATCGTTCAATCTTTAGTTTTTTTTTCACTCAATAAATTGAAGTTATAGCTGAAACAAACAAAAGCTAAAAAAAAAACATCCAAGATGGACTTATAAGGATTCTTCTTTTGAGAAAAAGTATATTCAGGAAAAAAATTATTAAATTATAAAAATTATTCAAACTAATTTCAAATGATTTATTTATGCAATTGACTCACATGTCAGGTATTTAATGGGTGGAAAGTTCATGATAATCGGAAAATGGTGTTAATTATTTTATCATTCTGAACTTAACGACATAATGGAGAACGAAATTGAAGGGAGAAAAAGACGAAACTTTGAAGGATTAGCTCGAAATTAGAAAGATATTGTATTTGTTGACATATTCTAATTAATGTATTATTAACGAAAATGGCCAAATTATGCGAAAAGGAAATTCTCAAAGACTTTCTTCTTAGTTTAAATGAGAAAGATGTTGATGAATTGATAAAAAATCAAGAAAAAACGTTAATTTTCATTCTGTTATTCCTATGGCCACATAAAGATTATTTAGTTTAAATGAATTCCACAAAACGAACACTATATTAGAAGAAGCCATTTCACTATCTAATATGCAAATTGGCCGAATGATGGCAGATATTGAATCACACTCTTCCACATTAAATCGAATGCGGAGAGATATGGAGAATTTACATAAAAGTGCTTCAAAGAATATTCCGAAAGCGACACAATTATCTACATCCACTACTTACAACGTCCTTAGTAATGAAGGGCCGTCAAGAAATGATTCATCGACAAAGAAATTAAAAGGACTGATACATTCCATTAGTACAACAGCAACAGATATTATCGGAGGTAATAATGAACCTTCGAAAAAATCGATTTCTTCCATTACTGAAAATGAACATGAATGAAATTAATTGTCCATTTTCTATTTATTATAATTTATACAACTAGATTGGAACATATTTAATTATTTTAATAAAAATAAGTGATAGTATAATAATAATAATAATAATAATAATGACAAATAATAAAAGGAATGTATTTTCTAAGTTGTTACTGATGATGAACCTGATTAATACTGAATGCGAAAAAAATATGAAAAGAATTTGTGGGAAAAGTATAAAGGAATTTCGGTGAATACAAAAAAATGGAAAGAAATTAAAAATTAAATTTTTTTAAATTTCAACGTCAATAAATGTCGACATGATATAATTTTCTCATTTGAGCGAGATAGAATTATTTGAATTATTGGAGGAATAAAACTAATTATTCATAAAGTTTGTGTACGATTAAAGGAAGCAGTTTCTTCGAGAAAATGCAACCGGAGATAAAATAGAAAACTGGAATTGGAAACGGATTTTCTTTCGAGAAGAAGATTTGTGAAGTTGAGAGTTATTTCAAATAAAATGAGAACGCACAATTTTGAAGAGAAGCTCATTGAAAAGAAGTTCATTGTAAAAAAGTTGTCCGATATTGTGCGGTGAAGGAGAGAAGGTGATGATGATGAAGATGATGGGAGGAAATATTGTTGTAGATAAATTAAATTATTCCTTCTTCAACAAAGTCGATTTGTCGGAATGTCCAATTAAATCTCATTCAAATTATTTTCAGTCTCTTCCTTATCTGAATGAATCCAATTTTGCAACTAAATAAAAAGGAGAATGAATCACATCAGGAAATGAAAGACAATCTAACAATTTTTTCACTTTTGATCATTTTCATTAAATTGTTTCGAGATGTATTCGATGGTGATGATGAAGCATCATTAACTCGTCGTTTATTCCGTCGAGAAGAAGGAGAAGAATTAGTGAATTGGATTGACGATGACACATTCGTATTATAATTCTGAGATTGATCTCCCAATTGCTGATGTTGTTGTTGATGACGATGGAGACTACTGATTGTTCCATTTAAGACACTTTCACGCGCATCTTCCCAACTGGGATTGACGAGACAAGAGAATAAATAATCATCTGGTAATTCAACAACACGGACATATTTGGAAGAGAGATTACATTCAATTTTCTCTTCGATTTGTTGTTGTGTCAGATTGAGTTCCTTATTCCAATCATCAGCTAATCGTCGTTTCTCCTCCTTATACATATTCTCGTTACTATGATCGATCGTCGTCAATTCATGATGTTGTTTCCGTGTATGCTTCAAGACATCCCATTTCCAATTGGACGAATAAGTACAAGCCGAACATTTGAACGGTTTCTCACGAGCATGATTACTTCGAAGATGTTGCAATAATTCACTTTTCCATTTACCTTCGAAATGACACCAGGGACAAGCATAAGCCGGTTTCACATTTCCTTCTCCCAACGAACTTTTCGTATTTGAACGAGTCAACGAATTATTATTCGTATTATTATTCGTATTATTATTAAATGAATTATTGTTGACATTATTCTTCATAAGTTGTTTATTATTCGATCGATAATTACCAGATAAATTGGATGTGGATGTTGAATTGTCATTAGATCTGGATGAATATTGATTTGGAGTTTGGAGATTGATGGATGAACCATTCTTCCCAACGTTATTATTATTCGTCAATGGTTGAGAAGCGAATAATTGAAGGAATTTCGCCAAATATTTCGGATGTTCCATCAAAGCTGAAATTTGTTCATTCAACGGTTTTCCCGTAGTACCAGCGGAATTAACTGGCGGTGTGACTGATGACGATGATGGTTGTGGAGGTGATGAAGATATTTGCATGTCATTATATTCGTTGAGTCTTTTATCGACCATCATCTCATCTTTGACAGATGGAAGTGCCATATCATATTCATCGTCGTTTGTTGTCGATCCATCAATCATCATATTTCCTTCGTCATTTGTTGATGAAGCGGATGAATGAGAAGAATTTGTTGAAACTTTAGCAGCATCACGATCACGTTTCTTATATGGATTTGTCAATTGAGAATGTGAACGATCGAAATGTTTCGCCAAATCCCATCGCCATTTGTAAGTGAGAGAACAAACGAGACATTTGAAAGGACGGGAACTGGAATGAGACGCCGCATGTTTCTGCAACTCTGTTGGCCATCGACCAACAAATGGACATTGAACACATTTCAAATGATTGCTCGGATCGGATAATTTCCATTGTTCATTTTGTAATGCGACGTTTGTATTTCTCGGTGGTGATTCACCGTTTATTTCACGCTCCAATGAATCCATGTGCTTCAATGTGAAATGACAATTTATCTCATCCAAAGTATAATATTTCTCGTAGCAAACGGAACAAGTGAAAACTTTGGCAGTCGAACCAGAAATCATATGAGGCTGCGACGACGTATTTGATGAGGTATCAGAAATGACGTTATTGAATGTTGAGGGAGCCATCGAATTTGAGGATTGTGTCGGTGGTGATACTCCTCCTCCTGATATTTCACCATTAATTTTAACATCATTTGAATTATTCATTTCATCATCCGTCTCTTCATTAGCACCATCATCATCGAGATAATCATCTGGTTGATCTGGATGTGAGGATCGATTTTGATTTATCGATTCGGTTGAAGTGATATTATCCGAATTTGATGGTAATGAATGAGAGTGTGAAATGAGCGTGTCATCATAATCATTCTGAGCATAAATATCATTATCGACATCAGTGAATTGTTGTAATTGCTCCAATGTTCGACTAGTAATATCTAATGATCCCATCGATCCATTACTTTGAGATTTTGTCCGATGTTGAATCGCTTCAGTCACTTGGCGAAAAATATCATTGAAATTATTCGGATTCGTTTTCTTCAATTTACTTATCGCCGATAAGAGGAGACTATTATTTTGATGATTATTGTTGTTATTGTTATTCATATTTCCTTCAACATCCTCATCATTTCCATCAGTAGTGGTTAAATTAAATAATTTCTGATAAGGCTCAGATGTAGTAGAGGAAGAGGGAGCAGTTGATGATGATGGTGTCATCGATCTCAATTTTTTCGGTGTTGCCAACGGATCGTCCACAGATCGTTCATTGATGGAATTATCATCTTTATTCTCAAACATGTCATTAGATGTGTTGTTGTTGTTGTTGTTGCCTTGGTTATTGGATGGAATGCTGGTGGATATAAATACATCCTCATTATTCGTCGGACTCTTCTCATCATATTGTGATGATGATGATGGTTCTTCGATAGATTGTTTGCCTCGTTCTTGAAGATCTTGAATACCATTCTTTAAGAGAGTTAACATTCCTTTGCTAGTTAACGGACCATCGTCATGGTCGTCTTTCTCATTGTTACTAGTATTGTTGGACATCTGATGGAGAGACAACTGACTCGAATTATTCCGTTTGTCGATGGATTGTTGAAAGACTTCGGACATATTCAACTTCTTTTCATCGTTATTCTTCTCACGATTCTCACCCGACGACATTTGACCACAACCGAACTGATAGCCCAACATGAAGAACTTGAGATGGTCATCGGTGAACATGTCCTGCAAATCAGAACTGGAACTGATCATCGAACTGGAATTATGTTTACCCAACTGGTGAACGAGTTGCTGCAACATTTCAATAAAAGACGACCGACCATCCATTGGGACATCTTGTTGGGAGATGGACGACGACGACGACATGTTCTTTTGACAAGAGAAATATTGTGAGAGAAATTGCGAATGATTATTCGAATGAAAGAGATTTTGGTTTGAATTCGTAGAATTCTTCCTCAAAAGACTTGCTAACGAATGAATAATTTGTGCGCTTTCTCCTTTTAATAAGCCGTTGCACTCGTCAAAATTGTTTATTCTCATATTGCTGTTGTTGCCCATATTATTCGTGCTCACATTATAATAGTTATTGTGGTTAGTATTATTATTGTTGTTGTTATTGTTCGTAGTCTTATTAGTTTCATTCTTACAATTTTGAATAATATTATTAATTTTATTATTATTATTATTATTATTATTATTACCAGATGTGTTTTGTTCAAGAACTCGTTGTAACTGAAATAATTGTTGTTGTTGATTATCAGAATTTGTTTGGAAAAAATTTTTTTCATCCGATTTCGAATGAGCAATATTCGTGATGACTGAATTAATCATTCCACTATTCGATGGTAAACTATTAACGATTGTCGTCGTTGTTATAGTGGCGGAAGAAGTGGCTAATGACATCGATGATGATGTTGATTGTATAAGTCCATTGAACTGTTGTTGTTGTTGTGGTGTGGATGACATATTCAATGACATTCGATTTAATTTTAGTTGATGAGTTCCCGTTATCGAATATGGAACATTTCTCAATCGAATTGGCACTTCAGCGTCCAATGGTGGTGGTATAGATGTAGGATGTTTCTCCTTCCAATGCTTATTCAAACTCTTCCTCCATTTATACACATTCCCACAAATCGAACATGCATACTTCACACCATCTTCATCAGTAATTTTTCGATATTTTTTCGGATCCACCTCAGAATTATAATGACGTCGTGTTCTTTGTTCCGTTTTAATATGTGGAACTGAAATATATTGAGGAACTTTTACATTATATTGTTGTTGTTGTTGTTGTTGTTGTTGTTGTTGCTGTTGTTGCTGCTGTTGTTGTTGTTGTTGTTGTTGCACTTGCTGCTGCTGCTGCTGATATAATTGTTGTTGGAGCTGTTGTTGATCATGTTGTTGTTGTTGCTCTTGTTGCTGTTGTTGTTGTTGTTGTTGTTGGGTGATATTTGTTTGATTTGTAATTGATGTTAAATAATTATTTGATTCTACAAATTGTTTCTGATGTTGAAATGAGTTAAGAAAGTTTGTTTCATTTAATTTTCCAGCAGTCGAAGATGTCGTCGTTGTTTCTGTTACTGGACGAGAGTTAGGTGATGATATTGAAGGTGATTTATTAGATATTTCAGAACGATTCGTATCACGAAACCATTTCAAAATATCCATCATTTGCCGATAGTCTAAAGTGGATTTTTGTCGTTCATTTTCTTCCGATTCTCTAACTTCATTTTTCGAATCATCTTCTGTCATCATTTCTTCATTTCCATTTATACCCATCCTAATACTCGACGTTGTCGTTGTAACATTTGGCGTTTGATTTGGTGACGATGTTATCAACGTGTCAACTGTTGATGAACTGGTCGTTGTTATCGTGTGGATCAATGATGAAATTGTTCCGGTAGAAGTTGATAATGATGAAACAGATGGTGAAGAAGATGGTGAGGAAGATGGTGGAGATGATTGTTCACAAATCGATTGTTCTTGAAAGAGATTTGTCATTTTTTTAAAACGACCTAATTGCGTCAAAAGTCGTTGCATATTCATTTCTTTTCCATCATCTGATTTGTTATCTATTTCCGTTCCATTCTCACTCATTTCCACATCGTCATTCTTATACATTTCATTCATCTTTTCTTCATCATCATCAGCTTCATTACTTCTGTTCTCATCATTTTCATCCGTTTCATTCAAATCATTCGTCTCTTTCACATTCGAATCTTCCAGCATTTCACAATTATCATCAATTGAAATCGATAATTTTTCTTTCGTCTCTTCAACATTCTCTTTTTCGTCGTTCTCTAAAATCGAATCTTCAGCTACACTCTCATCTTCACCATCTCCTATCACATCATCATCATGCGTCTCAAATGAATTAGATTGTGTTGACGTACAATGACATCCCACACCAGATGATAATTCTTCATCTTCTAAACAATTCATTTTGACGTACGACTCATTTATTAACTCATTATTTGTGTTTAAAACATTCACCGAATTGACGTCTTTTAAAACATTCGAATCACATTCATCAATATCTGTCGATAATTTGTCGATTGAGGGAACATCTAATTTGGATGGTGTTCCTTGTTTTCTTCTAAAGATTTGAAGAAAAAGAAAAAATTTATGAAATTAAATTGAAAAATTGTCAAACTCAAACCGATTGCGCCGTGACATATCTTCGGGAGATGTCACACTATTATTATCCAATGTTCCAACACCGGAATGTTCCAATGTTCGTTGAAAGTTACTGATTGCATTCAAAATCATCAAAAGTCAATTAACGACGATGCGAGAACAAGTCTACACTTCTAATCCAAAATCGAATTGGATGGTAAAAATATTCAATTCTTTTTTTCCTTTTAATGTAATTCAGATGGAATCACTTCAATTTCGTCTGTTAAAATAACGAGAAAAATTTAATTTATTGAAAAGTTAATTAAATTGAAATTTCTCATTTCTCATTCGGTCGATAAACAAATCTTTTCATTATTCAATTGGCAGCATCTTTCCTTTCTCTCTCAAAATCTTTTCTTTTCAATTACAACAAATTCTTTCCTTCTCATTCTCATTTACACATCAACTCACATTCTTATACAGACGACCAAACCATTTCGACGAGGATGAAGAAGGAATTAATCGTTTCGATAAGCTCTGCCACTTGAAGCGCTCTCAAAACCTTCGGACTTCATCAATTATTTCGTCAACGAATAGATAACTGAAGATATATCGCTCACAACCATTACTACTCCTTCTCTCATACCAACACTAACATATACCAAGAAAGAAATTGACACATAAAAAAATTATTTTACACAAGTTCCCAATTCGTTGACATGTAGAACTGGGAATGAAATAATCGTCAATAAAACCATAGGAATAATTCTTTTAATCTTCATCTTCACCTGCAACATTTTTATTCCAAGAAAGAATTGGAGCCGAACACGAGGAAACAACAACAGCAAAAAACAACAACAACATTTGCAGTAACTAATCAATTTATGGATAATAAAATGAAAATAAATCTTTAATAATCTTATCGGATTGATTATTACACAAAATATACTTTTCATTTAACAACTCTTCTCATAAGTCGCTTCTTTTTCATCATCTTCCATACATATATTGGATGAGTCCTACAAATTTTGGAAAGATAAAAACCGAAAGAAAAAAAATCTCCATATTCTTCTATCAGTATCATCCTCTTTCTTTTCTTCTATTACTTCTTCGTCTTTTCAAGAGTCAGAAGGAAAAAAAATGATAGAAATGTTCAAAGTTCATTCTTTTTTCATCATGATCAACTCGAATGAATTCCCTACTTGAACAGCTAAAAGATATAGAAGAAGAAGAAGAAGAAAAGAATATATTTAATTTTTTTCTAAAAAAAATTCTAGTTTAACTTCGATCTCTTCAACAGAATTCCAAGAAGAAAGAATGAAAGAAAGATAATGATAATAATTTTCTTGAAGAAAAATGGAGGAATATGATGGAAAATAAGCAGTTCCTTCCTAATATCACCATAACGTCAACATGAATTCCTCCTTCCTATTTGTACATAATAACGAGAATATTTATTAAAATAATGTATGGTTCTGTAGACACAGGAGATATGTAAAAAAATTGAAAATTCTCCTTTTATTTTCCCAGTGGAAGTCGCATGATTTCAACGAACGTTCTTTACTTCCTAACGTCCTGTCTCATTTCTCTTCTATATTTCAAGAAACATTCTTTCATTTCATTTTTTTTTTGATTATTTAAATTTCCTATTTCAATTCTTTGAAAAAAAAAATACTAAAAATTGCACAAGTTTCTTCTTTTCTCCTCCGAATTGTACTACCGATATGGCAGATTGATTGTACTCATAATCATCATCCTTTTCTATTCCGATGGTGCACACCTTCTATTACATGATAATTCCATGACTATTTTATCTGTTGCACCAGCCAGACAGTACTCCAATAAAACGTGTTCTGGGAAACACCTCAAAGACACACACAGATACACATATTTCCCTTATCATTCGGAGTAGTTTTGGAAGAGGAACATATTTTTAATAAACTTCCTCTGAACTTATCAATGTGACAGAAGAAGATTGTTCTGCGCTTTATGTTTCATTCCATGATTTGTTGGTCATGTGAAAGAAGCGGAAAAGCTTCTGGAAAAAGGATGTAAAAATTGAAGAAGAAAAATTCCCTGAAATGCCGTTAGAAGTCTGTAAAAAAAGAGTTTTAATAAAGGAATAATGAAAAGAACATAGAGTGCAAAGTTGTTTATCCTCTCATTGAAGACGACAATTAGCTGGTGGAATATCTATTCTCATTCTAACTTTTATCATAAAACTGTTAGAAAATTATTCACGTTCGTTCGTTGATGGGAGAATTGAATGGAGGCTGATAATGATAATGTATGGGAGTTGCAGGACGAGAGCAAAAGAGATAAATGTCTGTTCATGAAATGGAGAATGTCAGTTGGAAAAATGAAATGGAAGAAATGAAAATATAAATAGAGAATGCAGACAAGTGTGACGATAGAGAAAAGTAGCAATTAATGGCTCCATCCGTCAAATGAGCCTCGGGGCAATATTTAGAAACGCTTCTTCATCTTCCATTACTATGTCTCTATCAATTTTTCTAAAAGATCGTGTCGGTTGATATCTCACCTTGTTTATTATTATTGGAAAATCTTCTAAAATAATTGAGCGTGTTATCTTTCTTTATACTTCGAATTCTTCTATCATTCAGTGCTAGAAATCTATTCTTTTAAAGTCTCTCCATCCATTGTCCTTGTCGAATGAGCGAAACCATTCATAAAGATTCTTTATCAAACAATAATAGAGATTTGTGACGTTACGAATCATTCTTGAGAATCTTTAAAAGATTGGTGATTACTTCGACTTTTAAGAACTTTCATTTAATTGAGGCAGAAAATTATACCCGATTTTTGACTATTGATGAACTTCCGAGAACAACTTTATTATTTTTTATCGATTCAAATGAAAAATTAGATGAATGAGGAATATGTTTGATGGGGGAAAGATATGGAGCTCTCATTTCTATATTATGTTGACGAAAGAAAATAGATGGAGAATTCTGACTAAGCGACGGTAGTTACTTTTTTTGGAAGAAAAGAGAATTTTAATAGAAGAGATAAGATATGTTGATGTGGACGATCTTTTGAGGAGGAGGACATGGAGAAGAGAACGCTTCGGAGAAGAGAAAACGACGACGAAAATAGTTGTCGATCGATCGATCCTTTTGTTCGATGAAATGTGACAATTTCTTTTAAAGCCATTAACTGACGTCATGAAAGTTAAAGAAACAGTAAAGAATGAAAAGTTATCTACGTTGTACTCTGCTTAAGCTACCTCTATTCTCTTCTTTATGGTAGGAACGTGGGATGAAGGAGAGCTGATAACGAATAACTACAAGATATACACGCATAGTTAGAGGAGAAGAGATTGATGATTGTGGTAGAAGCATTATTGTTGAGCTGAAAGAAGAAGTTAAAAGAATGAAATGTTTTCGTTCACTTATTTAGTATTGGAGAAAGAACGAATATCTTCTATTCTTTTTGTCTATCTTTCCTTTTCTTCTTTGACTGTTCCTTATAATTATACGAAATTTTTTGTGTGTCTTCTCTCCCACAAGAAATCGTATGCGTTAAGTGGCTTAATCGAATCTTTCACGAAAAAATGTGTAACTACTGTAGAATTCTTTCCCGAATTTTATGATGAAAAGAAATGCTAAACAACAATGTTATCTTATTCGTCCTTCGACATATTTCAATTAGAGAAACTAATTGGTGTCATTCGTATTAATTATTGATTAAATAGATGTAATCGATAATCATATGAATCATTCGTGATGGCATTGCAATTGTTGATGAGAATGATGATAATTGTTTTAGAATGGAGATAGAGTTTGGTGATGAGAAGATGAAAGGGAATTGGGATTAATAGAAAAGAATTAGGATGTTGACTTGTTCCGAATGAATGGAAAGGAATTAACGATATGTGTATGAGAATGAATTGAACGAAATTAAATTGAATGATCTGAACCGAAGAAGACAATGGTCAAGATAATCTTTTTCTATTATTTCGAGAATAAGAGACTCTGATTTTCATGAGAAATAAATGACGAATTCTTCTCATCAATTCTGACTGTGAATGGAAATCGTTCGTGGACGGTTTCCTTGTCATGTCTCCCAGATTAAGTCTGCTCATCTATTCTGACGAATAAAATTGTGAGAACCGAAAAAAATGGAAGAAGAAGATGACGAGTAGATATGAGAGGAGAAAAGATCATTTGAATCAAATGATTTGATTATTCCATTCAAATGGTCTGGAAGTGAAATGGAGAGGAGAATGGATGAAATCATGAAATCGTTTAATGGAATCATGTCGATGATTCTCATTGGAACTTTAACCAATCGATGAATAGAAAATATCCGGAATTTCCTTTTAAATGGAATCGTTGAATGATTTCTTCCAATCAATATTTATAAAGAAATGTTGATGTGTGGGAGTTGACGGATAGAAATTGTTGACGGACGAATTAATTTAGAGTTCTATCTATACGTATAATTTGAAGACATTATTTAGAAAGATATCTAGATCTAGAATTTTGTATTATGTAATTTCAACTTAATATTCTTTTTATCATCATCGGTCATTGAAATGAATGAGAAGATGGATATGTGAGATAAATCAAGTTCTATTTCGTTCGTCCATTGCCTATATGTTTGTGTGGGGTCGGTGGATCTCTGGGTGTGACATTTCTACAATTCCTAAATACGTTTAAAAAGGATGGTGGACTTCGAATTAGGAAGGAAAAGAAGAAATAGTCGATGTAGAAGAAGCGAATCGATTTGCCATTACCATCGTCATAATTTCGCTTCTGTTCAGAGAAAAAGTAGACAGAAGAAACGAAAGAACGGATTCGAATTAGTGAAGCGAAACGATGTCGTTTTCCTCCACATTCTGTTCCTCTATAATTCTATCTGCTGTTTGTTATTTGTTGATGCATCGCTTCTCTTCAATCCATCCCGTATATACTCAACTTAACGACCGTCGCATCATAAAGGAAAACGAAACAGGAAAAATTTAGATGAAACGTCGACATCTGCAAATATCCAATTAATAATTAACAAATCTATCTCTCCATTTCGAATACACATCATCCTGTTTCTTCGATCTCGTTCGAGTAAAGGGTTCACTTCTCAATCAATTTCACCAAATTTAAAATTGAAGGAACAACATAAGAAACATAAAACATGAATAAACTTCAAATTAACTGATGTTGTTGTACATGAATTTATTGATTGAAGAAATTCCATAATTTGTTATGTAACTTCACATAAATTGTTGAATGTAGTTAAGGAATGAAGTGGAGGGGGCAGAGTTGAAGAAAAGAGAGACTGGAAGAGTTTTCATTGGGGATCAGAATATAATCGATGTTACATGGAGAAATTGGAGTAAAATTGTTTCCGAACCAGATCGAAAATAGGAAAGATTCGATTCTTTGTAGAAATATTTTGTCGAATCGAAGAAATGTAAAAGAGAAGCAGTTAAAAGAAACAAGAAAGAAAACAAAACGATGATAAGGATGATGATGATGATGATAATGTGAATAGGTAATGACGATACAGAATCAGAGGTACACATCATCGCGTTTCAACAAGCGACAACGATGACAACGTCTCTCATGCGTACGAACAATCGGACGAACTTTTTCTTCTTTTCTTTACTCCAAATGAAGAAAAGGGAAGAAGAATTGACGATGATTGACGATATCGTCATCGAATAGATATATTGCATGCATGCATGCATCCATATAAAATGAATCTTTATATCTTCTTTTTCAAATCCATCTTTCGAATATTTTATTGCCAAGTTGGTTGCATATACCTCCATCCATAAACGTTGCAAGTAGAGTGATGGTAGGCTGATTGATAGTGAATGTATATGTACTGATGAATTGATGATGATGATGAATGTCTTCTACAGTATATCTCTCGAAATCGGATGCTCATTCAAATATTTTCGTATTTTTGTGCGTTCATGTCACATTCCGATGCGTCGATTGGATGCGTTCTCATTTCTATCTGTCTGTTTTTTTCCTCCATCATCACCATCCTAATTGTCATCATCGTCAATCGTTATCGAATTTACTTCAATATCTACCACCACCCTCTCTCTTGCTAGTTAGATTAACTATCGTACTTTTCTGCTTCCTACTCTTCTACTACTTCAATACGACAAGCAAATTATTCTTCAATTCAAAATCAAGTTCCGTTTTCGAAATCAGTTCAGATCTTTCAATCTTCCCAAAATTTTCATGTTGCTCATCACTCATCCCTTTCTTCCCGTTTTTATAATAACTGTTCGAAATGTGTTCAAATTTAAGATTTAAGAATGAGCACTTTGTGTGACGTTCTTTTCTCGTTATTTTTTACTCCCCTTAGACAACTTGTCAACATTCTATGGCGGACATATAAATTCCAATTCTCCACAAAATTTCTACATCTACTTAAATTGAAATATTCAAATTAACTGTTATATCCATAATCAATTATAGTTCTAACCATCAGAAATTGAGTTTGATGTGATCGAATTAATTAATTATGAATTATTCACATGATCAATCTATATCGACATATTTTCGATCAAAATATTTGAACAAACAATTATCCTTATTTTTAGATCGATAAGATAAGTTATTCTAAATTCTCTATCTTATAATTTCAGATGGTGTTTTCCAATCGTTTTGTTGAAATAATATTGACTGTTACTCTGATTATTAATTATCCTGGAATATTGCCTTCAGTGTAGTGTTCTCTCTTCAATTCGCAATTCTTTATGAAAATTATGTAATTTAGGGATCCATTTTAAGTATTAGATAATATTGACTAATTCAATTTGAATAAAATTAAGTTTATGAACTTTCAACAATATAATTTAAATTATTTCGAGTGGCAATGATTCGTGTATCATAAGGGGAGAAATAGGAATTTCATATTATGTCGTAAAAGAGACATCTCGATGAAGATTCACTTAAATTCAGTTTATACAGATGTAATTTGAAATGTAGATGATCTAAATGCCAACATTAATTCAAGGAAATGCTGAACCAAATTAATATTACTGGAAAAACTTTTTACCGAACTCCCACCGTCGTTGTAAGACGTAAAATTCTAATCACTAGAAATTGTAGATTACATAGACCACATGCCGAACTGTGAAAGTTTTAGTAGATTTTGTTCAAATTACTTTATAATTCAGCTACTTACAATACTTGTTAGTTTTCAAGTTCTTGCACAATCAAAAATATTCATATACAAATATTGTTGGATTCGTATAAATTCGCAAAAGTTCCAAAAACTCTCCTAATTTTAAAACGAATAAAAAATGATAATTGTTGTAATAAATTTGGAAAATAATTAAAGTAAACGTTGTTTGATGGTTATTATGATGATGGGGTTATTTCTTTAAATCTTTATCTTACATAAAATTAAATGAATAGAGATTAAGGTAACTATAGTAATTGCAATGAAAAGTTGTGATAATAACGAAGTTGCTTGAACTTCAAGTAGAGATTAAACATTAAGCTTAATAAAAATAAAGAATAATTTATTTTTTAAAGGAATATCATATTAATTCGGATTGATAATTCGATAAGCTGGATAGAAGAGAAGTGTCCGTAGTTTTTTTTCTCGTTTGATTTGATATGAAATTTCTTCAGAATATTTTATTGAATCGATTCAATCCTACTATTTCCTTATATCGATGTTATGTGGGAAGGAATAATGTGAAATATGAATTACCAAAATCAATCTATCGATTAGAATCAGATAATCGTTCAACTGATCCAATTCCGATGGCATGGGTTGATCGATTAACGAATGATGATAATTATCATGAATCATTGACGGAATTGCATCCAGATATCTTTCATTGTTATCCCCGAATAGATTTGATTCATAATAATGTTCATTGGCAACAAACGTATAGAAAAATCGATTATAAATTCCTTCCGATTGCAGTGGAAATGCCAGGAAGTAATCGGAAACCATGGCAACAGAAAGGTTTGGGAAAGGCTCGTCAGGGTAATATAAGAAATCCTCAATTCATTCATGGTGGGAAGATACATGGACCTCGTGGTCCGAAATCATATTTTTTCATTGAACCGAAAGACAAGAGAGTTCAAGGATTATGTTCAACATTCACTTTTAAATATCATCAAAGAAATTTATATATTGTTGATGATTTGGATATCGATTGGAATGATTCATTGATTTTGGAAGAAATGGCTGATAAACGATTATGGGGTGATTCATGTCTATTTGTCGATGTGGATCATCGAATTCCAGCGAATATGGTGGACGCAGTTAATGGAATAAATTCATTCAATATTCTTCCCGTTTATTCATTGAACATTTATTCGATGATCAAACACGAATCACTAGTGTTGACATTAGCAGCATTGAGATTGATTGAAGAGAGACTTGTACGTCATCTTTATGCGAATGACCGATTATCGAAGAAATATAATAAAATTTAATTTTTCTTCTTTTCTCATCCTTTTTTCAGATTTTTCCTTTTTTTCTTTTAAATTCATTCGAAATTTTAAAAAAAAATCTTTCAAATATTTTTTACTTCTCCTTACGAATTGATCGATTGTCCTGAAATCATTCTCTTCTTGTCGAATTGGAAGACGAAATGACAGGATTACTCAACGACTATATTCAGGATGCAATCGACACATATATTTGGAAGAACAATGAAAGTATCTGGCCGAATTATGATACGAATTGTATAATTTCTCATTCACGCAACGACTCATTAACATTAACAAGTGACAATGAAAGAAAATCATCTTCAAGATCCTCAAATACTAAACGAATGAATGAAAGTCCCCATAATTGCTCTAATCCCAATAACAATAATAGCAATAATAATAATATCATAAATAATCGACGATATGACGACCCACAACGATGTAACGAGTTAACGGAATTTTTGAACGGAATGATTCAACGTTTACACAAGAAACGAGTTGTTATAACATTTAATTATTTATAATTTTATTTGATTTTTTCAAAAGATGAAAGGACGGTCATATAATTTGGATGAGATGTCACGTGTGGAGATAGCGATGGAGAAGAGTCAGATGCAAGAAGAATTATTGAATTATGAAAACAAATATGGTCGACCAGTTTCAATTTTATAAATTTAAATAATTAAATTTTAAATATTCAAATTTAGACGACGAAATTGGATCGAGATATAATGAAAAATATTTATGATCGATATCGTGCTGTCAAACAGCGATTGAAAGCATTGCCACCTGATGTAACGGCTCTATTAGTTAATGTCACACCGAAAACTCGATCAGTTTTTCTTTTCTCCAAATCTCTTTCTCTATCATTTTCCTTTTTTGACAGTTGAAAGAGAAATCAGATGATGATGGAACGAAACTTATGGATCCAACAGATCAAACATCCAAGCGTTCTACTCGTCCATATCACAACGAATATTCTTATCCGAAGAATTCGGAGTATCGCGAGAAACATGAAAATATGAAAAATGAATTAAATTCAAGCAATCTCGAACACAATCATTCAAGCAACCATTCATCGAAGAAGAATTATCGATAAATATTTCTTTTCTTCATTATTTCTCATTCTATCCATATCCATCAGCCGATGGCTAAACTGAAATAGTTAGACAAAATAAAAATGTCGTAAAAATCTCCATTTCATAAAATACGAGGAAGATCATCAGAATTAGAGAATTTCCATTAGAATTAGTTTCTTGGAACATTCTTCTATTCCACATAATACGTTTAAGTGGCTTCAATTCTGCTAGTCTGATACTTGACCTGTGAAAGGAGAAAGTTATTTCAGTATAAAGAAGCCGAATAAAACAATTTTTTATTCTTCATTACTAAACGAAAAACTAAACAGGTTCGTCAATTAATGCTCATATCTTCTGTTCATGTTATGTGGAAGGAAAGGATCCCTAGACATCCATATTCTCTTTCAATTTCAAAGACCAATTGATAATGATTGGTGAAATTGAAAAGAGTTCATCAACTTGAAGGCAATTCACCTCCAGTTCTACTTTCTCTCACTATTCCTCACTCGCCCCCCGTTATTATCGAGTCATTTATACAATTCAATTCTATCAATAAATGTTGCGAATTAAAGGAAAATATACGTAAAGGAATTAGGGAAACATATGTAATCTTGTCCGTATTTCATCTGCTAATATAAGTGTAGGAGAAGAATAAATAGAACAGTAGCGACAAGTAGGTAATTCTGGTACGAAAGGAGAATCGAAAGAACAACCGCAATGTCAACATTTACACAGGAGACGAAAAATACTCATTTTTATTAGTAATATTCCTTCAAATTATTCATTCATTTACAGAGACAAGTTGATTATTATTCCATATACACGTACACAACATCGGGCATAGGTGACTGGACATTGGTGTGAGTATGGTAGTGAAGGCAGTTTTGTAACTCCTTTCCTCCCAATAAATAAGTGAGAGGTGAAACATCTTAAAATTCTTTAAAAGAAAAAAAACTTTTCTTCAAAAATGAAAATTCTTATCGAATTCGAGAAAAATAATTGGAAACATTTTAACGAATAATTTCCAATTAAAACATGATGGAAGAAATTTCGAAAATTTTTTTTCGGTAATAATTATTCATGATAAGAAATGTGCCAGTTTAGATGTATCAGGTAAAATTGTTAATAAAATTTTTGATTCTTTTCCAAAATCGATGTCTCATATTCCTAATAATCGAGTTCGAATAAGAGAAGAAGTAATTTGTTTATTAGTGAAATTATTGTTTATGTTCAATCAGTCTCTCCGCCCTATTGCTATTGGTGTGCAATGCACGATCTTATATGAATATGGTTAGGTATCCCAAAGTACATTCGATTTCATGTAATATGGTGATATTCTCCACAATTCCCTTTATTATTCTTCGAATAATTCATCTCTCTTATTAGTAGCCATTTGGTAATTATATAGTTCTCTTTGTTCTTCACTTAATTCTCTTGCTCATTCTTGTTAGCTCGATGGTTATTCTTCTCCACTAATTATTCTTATTATTCTGCCTCTTTTGTGCTTGATTATTGGATGGCATCATATCGCTATCGGTCCAAAGGAACATGCACATACCACAACGTTGATTGACGTAAATATGTAAACAATTATTGGTCATTGTGTCGTAGGGAACATGCGTAACCACATTGATAATTTCATGTTTCTTCAATTACCGTACCTCAACCATCATTCCTCTCTCTTACAATATACGGCCATCATACGTAACACATTTCCTATCAATATCTTTCTCTTAACCCCAAGTGTCAGGGAGTGGACGTGAAACTAATTATTTATCCTCTCTTACAACTTCATTTGTATAATAACTGCATGAATTTATTTTCCAATGTAATTTTTTTATAATTATTATTATCATTAAAATAATCGAAAATTATAGAATTTCCAATTTGCACGAATTTTCCATTTTCTTTTCATTTTTCATTAAAGTTTATTAAATTAACATTCTTTATAAATTAAAAATGTTAAATTATAATAATTTGACAAAAGAATGAAATTCATTTTAATGTTTCAATGCGATAAATAATTTTTTTGTCTCAACATTTTTATAAAAATGTTTATAAGTGAACTTTAAATTTTTCAGTTATTATAATACACAAAAGTAGTAACAACAAAACGAAAAAAAATTCAGTTTTCATGAGTATTATAATTTAAGTATTATGATATAATATATATTTTATTGGAATTCGTTATGAAGGTCCAAATTGGATGATAAACTTGAAAATCGAAATAAGATTTATTAAGTTTTATATTAGAAATAAGCTTCGACCATTTCATTTGAAGGGAGATGAAAAACTCACCAGAAATATATTGGAATTGTTAGGGAAAATGGAGGAATTGCATTGATGATTTTTTATTTAACACTCTGATCACTCCACTAGATGTGATTACATCACAAAATTGAATTTTCTTATCATAAATGCGAAACTTCCGTCCATTCTCATTTGAATTGTGACGAAAGTTATGTAAGAGATCACCATTGGTGGTTTTGGAAGAGAATGTAATGAAATTGAATATGATTTCATTTAATATTTTTAATGGTGACTAGTTCGGATAGATGTGGAAGAGAAGAAAGAATAATAATTCAATTTAATTGTCCACTATTGTACCATTTCCTGCGTGGAACGATAGTAAGAATCAGGAGAAAATT
Organism: Seison nebaliae; assembly: GCA_023231475.1. Taxonomy (NCBI): domain Eukaryota; kingdom Metazoa; phylum Rotifera; class Pararotatoria; order Seisonacea; family Seisonidae; genus Seison; species Seison nebaliae. The sequence continues at coordinate 82,928 of JALJEE010002326.1, read as the reverse complement.
GAAAGAAAAATATGATCGATGACATATCTGGCGATTACTTCGCTCAATATGTTATAAGAGGAAATGAGCAGTTCCTTCCACATATGAACCGAAGTTGTTTGTACGAAGTTTATGTATTTCCGTGAAGTTGGTGTTGATTAGAACGGAATCTAATAATTTCTTACGGTAACTTTCTTTCGTTCATTTTAATTTCTCACCGATTTCTCCATCACATGTATTACATGCAAATACCGCAACTAGTTGTCCTATAGGCATGTCCATTGACAACTGTTGACATTTATTTTTGAAAGAAACCATATTATTTGTCAGTCTACGTTGCAGAGATAGTGCAAATGTGGTAAGTAATTGAGAATGAAAATGAGAAAAATTTTGAGAACATTTCTCATTTCTATTAACGAAAAAAAAAAGAAAACAATTTAGAACTTTCACATTAAAATGCTCATAATGTTGTGATTTTATTCAGGAATTTATTTTGCATCATTTTCCGGAAGTATATTAACGCTTCATCAACAATCATATCATCACGAAAACGAAACCGATCATGACGAGAACATCACCATTTCCATTTGTTTCAATACACAAGAAATGTTCTTTTAAAAAATGTCACATGTCTTAGCCACTGATAGGTCTGATGGTGGCTCCCAGAAAATGACGATGGGAAAAGTATCATTCAAAATAATTCCATTAATGACGATATGCCAAAGATTGACAGTGATGATATTAGAGAGAACTTGATTAAAATTGAAGACCATTAAAATCGCTTAATTTGGCTTCATTCGTGCTTCCCCTTCTTCCTTTCTTCAACCGTGCTGCATCAATATCTAATGCACAATCATTACCATAAAAATTAATTATGCGAAAGATATTGTAAAGAACATATCGACTATTTATCGACTATTAAGGTACAATTCGATTTTCATAGTTCACCTCAAAATTTTTTAGTATACATTGTATAAATTGTAGCTAGATTTGATGATATTCGATATTGGCTGTTGATGATAATGTTTCATAATTAGTAAGTTTGATAAAATTAGTTTTATGTGGAATCGTTCACGAAAACTTTCATTGAGAGGAATAAATACGAAAGAATGTTCTCCGAGTATTTTGTTAATATATGTTTAATGATGACGAATTGGTGTGAAAAAAAGAGGTAGAGTTCAATAAGAATAATATTGAGACTTTTCATCATTCCAATACAATTGTTAAATGATTACTGTCTATATCGACATTCCATTGTGGTCACCAATTTTATGTAGAAACGCTTCATTACTTCTCTTGTTGCCATGGTCAGCAGATACGCATTTGAAGAATATTATGAATTTTCTTAAACTTTTTCCTTTTTTGTTCCTATACAAATATTTCTACTTTCACATTCCTTCCAATAAACTCTCATTAGTTAATGAAGGGACAAATACGGACAATAGCATTCGGAATATTATTTCGTCTTTCAACATTTCCATTCTACAATAATTGCCGACATTACACACTTGCGAGTGGTCTTCGACACATCTTCTCCTTAAACGTCCACAATGTCGAAAGAAAATTCTCTTTTTCAGCAAACTGTTCAGCACATTCTGGTGGGGACGAGAAAGGCTAAGAATAAAATGGAATGCATAATGATTTACATAATATATTTCTACTATAATCCTTGTTACCAATAGAAATTTTCGGATTAGTACATATAAGAAAATGATTCATAAGTTTCTCTTATTCCTCAATTTTTACGGTATCTTAAGTTTCGTCTCACATTTAATGCTTCGATCAATATTCAATTTATGAAAATAGTATTAATTTAAAAGAAAATAACTTACCAGAAGAGTGAAAGAAAGAGAGTTTGAAGATTAGAGTGAAATTTCGAACTTGTTCGATAACATGACAAAATAAAAATGAGATTAATCCATTAGAAATTTCGAGAAAGTTAGATAAGAAGAAAGGAAGTTATTGAGAATAACTTTTGACACTCTCAATCATTCTTATAAATATTATTATGTAATTTTCTTCACCAGTCTTTCTTGAACCAATGAAAAATATTAATTTTCATTAACGAGAGTGTATTATAAGTAGGAAGGTGAAAATGAAGTCTTAATTTAAGGAAAGATATGCAATTGAGTGACATAAGTTTTAGGCAGCTATTTATTCTTCTTCTCTAAAACTTTCTTTCCTTGTGCAATTCAACTGGTCGCTTCCTTGACTTAACCATAAATTTTGAATAATACGTCCAAGTGACTTTTTCGTCTACTAATCTTTTTTTACTTTGTAGGAATTGTAGAATTGTTAAAATTCCAAAGAGAACTTATTAATTTTATTAGACTCATAAATGCCACAAAAAAATTGTAAATTTTTTAAAAATTTTTTCGGTTTAAAAAAAATTTTTTCGAATATTTTCAAACTTTAATTTTTTTTGGAAGTCGAACAGATTGATCACGTGTTCGTGGCAGGTGGGCAATCGTACTAAGAATGTCGAATGATGCCATTAGCAATTTATAAACGAATGTTATTGTAGAGGAGAGAGAATGCCGATATCGTAGGAAAATTTTCAGAAGAACTCATCGATAGCGTTAATTCTTTTCCATTTGCCGCAAGTGAAATATTGCATTGCGGTCTCTCATCAACAAGCGATTAATCAATTAATCGGTTTTCTTAAACTTCCACTCTTGAAAAGGAAGAATAAAGTCATTCCCCAACTAATTTCTCAAATGTTTTCATGTAAAATTCATAACTTTCCAACACGACTGTTTTCAGAGATTTTCTTTCGCCTCAAATCCAATTAGTCTCATTCAAATTATCAAGTTAAAATTATATATTTATCTCGTTTCCTCCAACTTGTTCTGGAAAGGAAATCAAGTTCAAATGATGGAGCAAATGTTTAAGAGGAAGACGAATTAGAGGGAGCAGCACATTGGTTTACCCCCCACTAATTTACTTGTTCCTATAAAAATGAAGTATTAATAATTTGGGGAATAAATCAAGCATAATATGCATCCTTAAAATCAATAAACTTTTCATCTTTTAAAATATTTTGAATGGGGCGACAGGAAATTTGCCTTCTTCGTCTCCAAATTATACATATTCTCCCGTCTCCCAAGTAAGGTTCAATGGAATACGATCTTTCATCTATATTGTATTTCCATTTTTTTCCCCAAAATGTTCTTCATTCTCCAAAGAACATTAAACAATTGATGACTAAAGAGAAAACTCGAATTTTGTAACGAAAGTTTATTATATAATTCTTTGGAAAGAAGAAAGTCTACAAATGTCGTTTGTTAGAAACGAGAATAATAAATCCTTGGCAGGATTTTAACCTAACAGTTTAACGCAAAAATTGTGTAACAGTGTCCAGATGAATCTCATAGTTTTCATCCGTTTTCTCAATATTTTCTTCGTCGTCGTAACCAAATTTCCCATTTTTTCTTTTTCGTAATTTTATTCATTCGTCGCGAACAGAAAGTTGAATGAGGATTGTCGGATGATTATGTATCCGTCATTAAGCAGACATTGAAGCAATTCCGAACGGACCTGTAAAAATACCACATGATCGCCATTTCGTCTTTTATTATACTTTCTTTCTTAGTTCCTCCATTCCATCATTATTTCTTCTCTCTCTCGTCAAAACAATAACAACAAGAGAATCCCACAAAAATAATAATATGAACATTTGGATTTCGTTTTCAAATGTTTTTCAATTTCATTCAGATCGTGAGGAAGATCATTCGACTTCAAAATCACATTTTTCCTTTACTCCAACTATTACTGTTTAAAAGTTTCTATTAAATGTTCGTGTAGAATTTATATTTTCAACTAGTACCATTATTTCATTGAATAGACGGAAGTAAACAAACTTATTTATTTAATTATTCAAGTTCCCATATTTAGTTCGGATACTCTAATAAATTCAATTGAGTAGTTAGATTCTGATAATAGTTCTCTTGTTATTGTTGTTTGTTTGGTCAATTATTTTGACTTCCAATAATCAATAAGTATGAGAAAAATAAATAAATTCCCGTTCTTTTTCCTCCAAACAAACTGACCTTCCACTAATTGAAAAAAGAATAATTGTCATAACTTCCTTCATCTAACCGTTTACCAAAAAGTAGTCGTTGGTAAACGTCTAGGTAACTATTGTGAGGAAGGAAATTTTTATTTTCATAAAAATATTTCTTAAACGAGTCTAATAAAGTTCCTTCTTAGAGAGTCTTCCCAAATTCGTCAAAATTGTACGATGTTTATTTTTTTCATTTTCAACTTCACTTCCATTCCCGACCAACTATTTGCCGACCAGTTAAATGGTTCCATTAAATGTCTCGTTATTTCATTTCATTTAATATCTGCTGATATTCGAAAGGAGAAAGATTATCGAAACATCCTACAGGTACTTCGTTCTTTCTTATCGAACCGTACTATCCGTCAACCACAACCTGATAGAAAAGGAAGTATTAATAATTTACGATTTCATTCATGATACATGCTGCGTTCCATCAAAATAATTCACCACGACATCTGACCTTTAAAGATCGTATATGTCTCCCATTCCCGCTCGAATTCAATTGGTTATTAAATTATATTGCGTATTAACATGTCAAGAAATAACATTGTTGTGGTTTGCATCAATTTCTGTTAATTTTATTAGTCGAACTTTTTATTTTACTTTAGAAAAGTGACCGTTTTACCGTTTCGTATGAGGAGAACATGAAGTAATCTAGTTCGAAATTCTTTTTTTCATTTTATTAAAAGAATTTCAACAACAATTTACAAAACCTATTTAGTTCAGTCATAAAGTAATCAGAATGTTAAAGGAATTTAAGGGGGAAGAATTTTGAATCGTAATCTGACCGAATATAACTGATTCGAAGAAGAAGAGTGAGTCGTTTGTGAAGTAGATGGAAAGAAATAGGTTGGTTATCTAAGAACGATTATTAGGTTGACTCATATTACGCGAAAGATTTTAATGATATTAAAATAATTCGAATCGTTTCCATATCGTTGGAAGAGAAAATATTTAATTCCTTCTCCATTGAACTATCCAGTTCGTTCTTTGCTTATTCTGTTTCTTTTGGTTGTTTGGTTGTGCCGCACATGTATTTAGAGAACGGATTGCCACATATACGTACACTTCTTCAAATGAATAATGTCGGCATATTTTATTTAAGCAAATTAATCGGCGATATATACTCGGATTGGTCTCATTTTATGAGAGAACTCTTAGGAATTCTTTCAAAAATGTATATATTCCATACCAATTCACTTTTATTCACACTTGAATGAATTGAATGTCATCATCAGCAGCAACAGAAGCAGAAGTATCGACGATTATTAGAAGATTTATTTCGGAACGTTTGCTTCCTCACACTAATCGGTATCTCGAAAATAATATTTCAAATAAACAAATTACTTCGTTCTCGCTCGTCGCTATAGTCAAGTTCGTTTTTATTCGCTTCGTTTAGTTTTGCAGATGTAATTTCATATGATTTCAATGAAACACATTCAATCATTCCAATAACAATTCTCAGTTCATTCAATTTTTCACTTTTATTTTCCATTCCTTTCAAGTCTGCTAAATAACATATCTCATCTCATCCTAATCCTCCAACCGTTCCATTTCCATTCATTCCAATTCACTCTCATTCTTCTTTATATCAGTCTTCAAAATTTAAATTCAATTTTCTCATTTAGTCTCCTCAATTCCCTCATTTCATTTTCCTTTATTAAGATGTTATCCAATGTCTTATTTGATAATATGAAGAATTTGATGATTAGAGGAAAGTTTCCAAATCCTTCCTTCTAAATTAGCAATTTACAGATTATTGAGGTGGGAATAAATTGATTTTTTTTGTTAAAGGAGCTAACTTCCGTTTGACGTAACTCAATAGTTCGGAAGTATAATTGGATATTCGAAGTTTTAAAGTTCTGTCAAAGAATTTCGTATGATTTGTTATGTGAAGTTGTGATGGCTTTCGATTGATCCCATTGTCGTAATTTCAAGGTTTCGCGACTTGTTTAAGTGGTTTCTAGCTTAATGGTAAGGGGAGGAAAACCTTTACGAATAACTCAAATCAGAGCATGTAGCATTTTATTGGTTAGGGAGAATGAATTGAAGGGAAATAATTGTTGACAAAGCGGAATAGATTTTTCATTCCTATTAATTATCGTCTGAAAAAAGGACGAAGTTGTTGAAAAAAATAATAAAAAAAAAAGATTTTTTTTACAACTCTAAAATTTATTAGGATCCTTTCCTATTTTATTTTACCGCTTTCTATTTAATCGGTGTTAGCACTCACCTCTTCATGTACAACCGACGACGAAGAAGGCAGGTAATAAAGAACATTCAATATTCCATTTGACACTTTCCTGTTATGTAGATAAGTGCACCGTTAATAACTGTAAAGAACTAATCTTCTGATAATAGAAGCGATCCCTCAACTCCACTTTACTACTCTTTATTGCTTAGTCATTCTTTCTTTCTTTTTGACATGGTTAATCCCTAAAACTAATCAATCTCTTAACAGTTAACGTTATTATAGTGGCAACTGTTAACGATTGAACTAAACGGTAAAATTGAATTGCCTGATAACGAAAAAAATTGTTTAGATGATAATGAAAAAAACTTCTCGGTTGACATTATTAGACAAACAGAAGCATATTAAGATACTAACCGTTTGGAGGCAAATATATTCACAAATCACAAATTTTCTTATGAAGAAAAAAACCATTTTTTTCTTTCCATCATTCCTCATAATTAAACAGATCGAGTTCAGATTCATTGAATATGTATGTCAGAGCAGCTGGCAGGCACATAATCCGATCAGAGTACAGTTGCGCGTTTACTAAAGATTGAGAGCCGCGAGGCAACTATGTTATTCTTTACTCGATTTGCCTCTTATTTCTCCTCTTATTTCAACGACTAATAATCGTTGAGAAGAATAGAAATTACTTTTCCTTTTGTGGAAATTCTTTCACGATTCTCGAAATTTCTTTATAATTATTTTTAATTAATCGATGAATACTATTCATTGAATAGTTCTTCCACAACTACTGGAAATAGTACTAGTAGTCGTCCAGTTATCTTATGATGGGGAATTGAGTTCGAAAATTTATTGGGAGAATTCCTTCGAATACTCATCGGCATAATAATCGATATGATTTGTAGTGATTGTAAATTGGAATGTGTAATTCGACAGACATATTTTTCTAAATATTTAGATTAAGTCTCTATTCCAATATTGGAGAAAAATTTAGCCGTGAATAAGCTGAAACAATTGAACAGCTACTTAAGTCGGTTCTATTTGTTTTTAAAAAAAGAAACAAACTATTTTCTACAAAATATTTATATTTTTTCATATTTGTTAGGATATTCCTAATATGTTACAAAGAAGATTCAGAAAAGAAATATCAGAAAAATAATATTTGTCCGTCTTTTCACGATAACTTTCTTCCGAACTACTTGAGTTTTATTGATGAGATCTGCTCCAATATATTGACATTATGAAGGCATTTATTAATATATTACTCATAGCTATTTGTCAATAACTTATGGCTAACCAATCTTCTATTTCTCCTGCCACAGATTCCCTCATACAGAGTGTACTAGTAGTTTTCCCTTAAATTTTAATCTTTCATTCAATTCATTTGTACGTCTCCTTGTACTCAATGCTAACTGCGACAAATAAACTTCACTTTTGGGATAAATCTGTTTGATGTAATCCATTTCACTGAAATATCATTCCATCATAAGAAATATCGAATTCGCTGAGCACATGTGAGGATATGTCGAAATCGCATAATTCGTTCGATGTGGAAATTGATAACGAATTAGACTATCTCAAAACTTTATTGGGCAAACATGAACCAAAACAGGAAGTGGTGACGGAACCTGAACCATCGATCATCTCTCGAATAAGAGATGTGGATATCGAGAAAATTTTATGTGATTCTCCTAAATGGACAAATAAGAGTCATGAGAAGAAGAACACAAAGATTCCTCCAAAATCATCAACCGCTTCCATCTCCTCAATTTCAGGAAAATATAAACACAAAACTTTTTTACCCGAAACAAACGAATATATCAATAGTGAGTATTTCCTGAAAGACGATTTAAAGAAAACAAGAAAATCAAACAAAAAATCTTCATTTAAATTCTTACCAATTACACACGTTAATGAAACGACAACGAAAGAGAAAGAAGAAGATAAATTGAAGAAATTACTCTTGACTGAAAACAATTATACACTCAAACATTCTTATATCCAATCTGATAAAGATAATATTCAACCATATATGAGACGATTAGTAACGACATGGATGATGGAAGTTAGAAAATTTTATTTTGAAAAACCTATAAATATTACCTGTTAAGGTGTGCGATGAAGAGAAATGTCAACCACAAGTCTTCCTATTAGCAGTTGATATATTCGATCGATATCTCGAAAAGAATTCACAGATCAATACTGATCTCCTTCAATTAATTGGAGCAACCTGTATGTTTGTTGCATCAAAAATTAAACAGGTCATTCCATTGAAAGCATTGAAGTTGATCGCTTATACTGATAACACTTATAAGCTGGCTGATATATTGGTTAGTGATGGTTTTATATTTTAAATTGTTCTAACGATTTTCTTTTAGAATCAGGAATTGATTATCACTAATGCTCTCAGTTGGGATATGATATCGCCATCAATCTACGATTTTTTGGATTCGTTGATCTTCCTCTTTCTCCAAAACGTCGTCAGGAAGAAAGAGAATCGACATAATATTTTGGAAACTTTCAATGAGAAAACACTTTTTCCTAGTGTAGAGATATTGAGACAGATGTGTGTACTACTCGCCACATTCACTAAAACAGGTTCGGTTTTTTATTAGAATTTCATTTTGCATAATATATGTAAATTTTAATTTTTTCTTATAGAAATCACATTCTCTTCTTACAATCCCTCAATTTTGGCAATGGCTTGTATTTATTCGTGCTTCACATCTAGAATACCTCTCTATGCCTTCAATTTGGTATTCCCAAATTTCTTTCAAGCTTTCTTGATTAAGGATGTGGAACAGAATCAACCAACAGCAACATCAACGCCATTGAAGAAGAAATTGAATAAAGTTCAAGATTTGCGTCAAACCAAAAATATTCTAAAACAACTGAATAAGAGTTGTAGTGATTTTATCGACAATGATGAATATTTGAAAGAACAATTAATTGAGGATGAGAATACGGAAAGAATAAATTCTGCATCTTCTTCCAATCCCAATATAAGAACGACAACACGGTCTGGACATACGACAACGGATAATTCTCGTTTACATTCCGCATTGAGTGCTGTCTCGAAATATTTGGTGGATGAAGATAGTGGTTTCTCTGATTTATCGGTACCTTCCGAAATGTCCTTCTCGTTCGATAGTCATCAGAGTCACAATATTAGTAATAATCAGTCGATCGATACATCGCAATCGAAATCATCAATTAATTGTATGTTGAAACGAAACGAAAAAGAACAATTAGCAACAATCTTCCAACAACTCTTTAAAGAGCGTGTGAATATTAATCAATTATTGAGCAATTCACATTTCCATCAAAAATATTTAGGCTACTCTCCATCAACTGATAACATGTCAGATATGCAATTAAATAACGATGATATTCTATTAGAAAACAATCAAATGGTATTTAATGTGAATGATCAATCGACGATTAAAGCGTCAGTTCATGTCCCTATCTCCACCGACAATTCCGCCATTTCACAAATGTATGATCTTGAGGAGAATTTGAACATTTGTCTCCAACATACACTTCTCAGCAATTATTTCGATATGGATCTTTTTAGCAATTTTTGGGGATTCTCCTCAAATGGACATCTTTGTAAGACGGAAGAATTCTTTACAACATTCCTTCACGTAGATCAGGTTTTCCTTATTCTCATATTTAAATTTCATATAATTTTTAAAAATTCTTTATTTAATTTTTTTAGAAATTATTAAGATCATTACGAAGTAGTATCCTACAAATGTTATGTTGTTACTTGCCAAAGAAACGGATTTCTTATTTGTACAATTTAGTCAAATCGAATGTTCACAATAACAATAATAATAATAATAATAATTCGCAAAATAGTTTCAAATATAATTCGAATGTTAATAAAATTATAGATAATAACAACAATAGACGGAAGAGCAAAACTAATTCGATTGATAATAATATTTCACCATTAACGACCCGGTCTAAAAGTGAAATTAAACTGTCCACGTTAACATCTAGAACGACGACGCAACTACCAGTAACTACATCAAAAATCATTTCCCCATCCTCTTCGACAAAGAAGTTGAGTGTCTTATGTGAATTGGATCACATCACTCCAAACCAAACAATGAAAGGAGATCATGGAAGAATATCATCATCATCTTCATCATCTCTTATAAAACGGTTACCAGCACAACCACCCACAACACCATCAACAGCAATTATACAAAAATGTTGGTTGAATAATGAGAAGAATGGTGGAAAACGTCCAAGAATTGAATCGGAATCACGACCATCGAGAAAGATGTTTCTAAGCAAACAATCCATTTGTCACAGTCCCAAGAGATCAATTAACCAACAATCACATCAAATTCCCACAAACATAACACAACAAACTCGTCGATTGAGTAATGGAGGGACAGGAAGAGGAAATCGTTATCATAATGATTCAATTGTTGATGGAAGGGAGATTGGTAAGTTTAATAAAACAAATCATGATTTCGATCAAATCGATAGATCTTATGGACAATTGATACATTATCCATATCAATTAGGCTCTGTTTGGCAAAAGACGAAACATCAACACTACAGTCCATCAAAGATGTTTAATGAATCGTCAGTATTATTGGAATTTAAAAATGGAGACCAATCATCGAATTACAAGGTACGTTCACAAATCGAATATTCCAATAATCATAATCAGACAAATTCGAAAAATATTGACAGATCAATCTCGTCAATTCAAATAAAGTCAAGTCCAGCAAATAGTTCACGGATCAAGAAGAGATGATACATTGTTTTCTTGTTATAGATTAGTTTTCTTGAATTATTCGCTCTCCACGAATCATCAATCCATTAAAAGAATAATTTTCTGATTTAAAATCGTTGTTTCTAATATTTGGATGGAGAGCCAGCGCATTCCATCAAATATCTGGTCAAAACAATTTTATTGAAAATTTATCCAAAGTTCACACTAGTTTCTCTTTTCCTCAATACAAACTTCAGTTTTATCATCTATTTTACAGATATCTGAAAATTTCATGTAAATAAAATTCCATCAAATTTATAAGATATCTTTCTCGTTTGCTTCACTTTCACATTTTCCCTTTTCTTCCTCCATTGATAAAGGCATCGTTCTCTTCTCTTACTGTATTATGCAAAGTTTATTTAAAAATGAATGACACAAATTGTTATTGATATTATTATTATTATTATTATTATTGCCATTTCTCACAATAAATTTCAATAATTCAAATATCTTTTAATTATGAATTGTTAATGAACAAACATGGAATTTTGTTCTTTTTTAACTTCTTTCAATTGAATTGTTAAACTAAAAGAACTTTCAATAATGATTCAATGAGACCTAATTAAGTTTGGATAATCAATTAAACTCTTTTCGGGTAATTTGAAATGGAACAAAATCACTTAACACAACACCATCAAAATTTCTTTTTGAGATAATTATTGATGAACAATTGAAATTATATGTATTATATTATTTAAGGATTCACATTTTTCTGTTATGTCCCTTAACTCTCCAATTTACAATTTTTTTTGGAAGAATAGGTGACTATTTTTTTGAAATTTGTTTAAGTGAACCATGATAAATCCATTGCAAACAACGATAAACGCCCACTTATTTCTTCTATATAAAAGTGATAGGTTGTAGCGGAAAAGTAAGTGAATTAAAAATGATTCAACGTCCACTAAATATTCTGTTTGTTCTCTTTTGTGCCTTAACGGCATTTGAAGCCAGAAGTCGCTATTTTGATGATAATGATTGGCAATTTATGGACATGATGGGAAGTTATGATGATTATATGGGCATGGACGATTCGATGTCCCAAAATCAAAATTACTTCGGAATGTTGCAAATGCCACAGGACTTCTCAGGTAGTCAATCAGGTATGCCACCTTCACAAGATAATAACTTTCCAGGAATGCCTCCAATGTCACAGCAACCGAATTTTACTTTCCCAGGAATGCCACCAATGCCACAACAGCCAAACTTTACTTTCCCCGGAATGCCACCAATGCCACCATCACCAAACAATAATTTCCCAGGAATGCCACCAATCCCACAACAACCAAGTTACAATTACCCACAAAGAGCTCCTCAACCAACAGCTCCACAAATGCCTGGAGCACAACCTCCATCATTAGACGGAATGATGACTATGTTAATGCAAATGATGAGCCAAATGTCGTCAATGATCCAAGTTCAAAATGTTGGTTCTAACAGTAGTGCCGCCCAAATGATGGAAGGCCAAGGACGAGCTGCTCCCGATATGACTTCATTCCAAAACAATCTTCAGGATTTCCTTTCCGGTGTTGTCCGTCGATCAATTAATGAATCGTTAACTAATTTCACGTTGAGCAAGAATCAGACATTGACGAATGAAACGAATTTCATCAACAATACAATGACTAATGGAACAAGTGTACAAAATATGACCAACGGTATAAACGATACGACCGAAATTGTTAATAATCAATTAATGAATAATACCAACAATGTTAATAATAGTTCAAATATACTTCATGGTCGTCATAAATTGAATCTAGGTAATTTTATCGCCCAAATGTCCGGAAAAATTGAATTGAACAGAAGTAACTTTTTAGAATGGAAAGCAAAACAACGAGCTGTCCGAAAAGAAGCTAGACGTCAAAAAGCCTTAGCAAAAATGCAAAAATTGTTAAAGAAATTTCCATTTCTTCAAACTTGGAAAAACGTGGAAAGACGAGATATCGATTTTCCAATGACCAAAGAACATGATCAAGAAGATTATTTGGATGATGAAGATGAAGATGACGACGATGATAAAGATATTTCACCGATGCTTCTTCTTTCTTTCGCATCTGGTTTGGCCAATGCTCATTCTGATTTAGTTCCTTTAGATGAAGCCCCAGAAGAATTCAAAATTTTAATGAAAGAGATTCTTAAGAAATTATTAATGAAAGGTTTTAGTAAAAATCAATTTGGTTCAACTCGATATGCCAGAGAGGTCCGCAAACTACAAATTGAACAAATGTTACAAAATTTTTTTAACTTCGATGAAATGAGTAAAAAAATGAACGATTTTATGAAACAAGTTCAAGGTTTCTTCCAAAACCTCTTCGGAATAAAGAAACCAACAGTTACAGTTGATCCGACTACACCTCTTCCTGAAGATGACAACGTTGATATTGTTCAATAATTATTCAGCATTAATATGAATTATAATTGTGGACTCAAAAAAACCACTTTTGAATTTTATCAAATATTTATTAAATTTTAATGAATTTTGTTCAATGTCACTGAATTCTAATTAGATTAACTGTTGATAAAAGAATCTGCACGTATTATGAAAAGAACAGAATCACCATATAAATCCCATTTTCCTATGCACCATTTTGGTAGTTTATATTATCATTCTTAGCTGGTGGATCATATTCACAGTTCTACTGGTCAATTAGAGTCAATCAATTAGAGCACAAACTTCCCCTTCAATTTGTAACAATTGATGATGACCTTAGAATGACATCGATTAATGAAGGAAATTAAGATTCTAATAAGCCCGCTTAGCTCAGTCGGTAGAGCGTGGGACTTTTAATCCTAAGGTCCAGGGTTCGAGCCCCTGGGTGGGCGGTTAAGATTTTTTGTAATTTTTTTCCCCAAATTTTTAAAAAGTAAAAACAAATTCATCGCTTCGAACAGAATTTGAACATACACTGGGAAACCTCATTAGATCTATTGTCTACCAAAAACACCTGGTATCAAACTTTGGCCTTTTCTACTCTGTAAGTAGATGTAGATATGTATTATATACAATTTGTTTATTTTAAATAATTTTTTATACAGAATTATATATAGAATATACCTACCTACATCTACACACAGAATAGAAAAAAGCCAAAAATCTCGCCGAAAGGTTCGAAGTTAGGTAAAGCCGTTAAAATTTCTGATATAAAAATGTAAAATTGGTGTTAAAGTAACTTAATATGGCAAATAAAGTCTGAATTAAAAGGAATAGCATATGTTTTCGATTATATGATAAAGAAAAAACATACAATTTTTTTTCTTCTAATGCTTATGAATGAAGCTCTTCGTATTATCTCAAATTTCGAGATTACCGCTCTTGTTCCGACTTATCTACGAGATATTATTTTTAATTTATCCCGAGGGGATTTGATTTTATAATATAAAAAAAATATAATATTATATAAAAACAAATATTATAATTTTATAATATATATAATTATTATATAATATATTATAATAAAAAACGAAAAAAAATATATATTGTAGCGGTGGCGGCTTAGAAGAGCTAAAGAAGAAGATGAGGAAAGAGAAAGCGAGAGAGATCAAGAGAAGGGCCTATGTCAAAAAAGGAGATATCGTGTAAAGAAAGTGACGAAGGACTACTATAAAAGAAAAGATCAATTTTATATCGATATTCATATTTTGTTTTCAAAATAAATTTTGAAATCAAGTGATACTCGTTACAAAATTCTGACTACGATTTTCAACATATTTACCGTGAAAAAACTGCGGTTTGTCCCCATATTTACCATGGAAAAATTATTCTCATAAAAATTTCTCACATTTTGGACTTTATTTTCCTGCATATTTTTTATGATTTTTCTACTTCATTGATGTATCAAACTTTGTAGACTAGCCATGTGGCGAAGTTATTCTAATCTATTTTAACTTATAAATTATCGTTCTTTAGTGTCCCGTAGGTCAGTAGTCTCGACCACCCTGGAGTTCCCCTGATTCATTTTGTCCGAATTTTAGACTGATTCTGAAATATAATTTATAATTATTGTGTTTTCACTTCTTTCCTAACAAGTCACAGCTAAGGAAGTGGCCGAAGTTAAGACGAAAATCTTTAATCGAGCGATAACTATTTAAAAAACTTTAATAGTCGTTAGACCGTTGAATCATCTGGCGACGGTCAGATCTTAAAGATTCCTTATCTGTTTTACAATTGTTAACGGTCGATTCGGAATCGATTTTTATAAAATAGATCACAAATTGATCGTCTATTATTTCTTAGTTATGTTTAAAATTTCAGATCAATAACGTCAATATTCTTCTTCGTCAATATTTTTTAAGTTCTTCGCTAATTGTTGACTAAAAAGTATTACTTTACAAGTAGTAGTATTTTGCATTTTTAGTACTTTATAGTCAAAAATTAGCGAAAAACTTAAAAAATGTTTCTTATACTTTTATCCATAAAATAAAGAATATTGACGTTATTGATCTGAAATTTTAAACATAAGTTAAGAAATAATAGACGATCAATTTGCTATCCATTTTATAAAAATCGATTCCGAATTAGGTACCGTTACGTGAGCGCTATCTCTTGTTCAAAATTTTCTAGTTCCATATTTAACTATCAAATTTTCTGTTTTTGTGGAATATTTCTCAATCTTCAAATTGACATTTATGAATTGACTTTTAACAAAGTGAGTCCTTTTGTAACTCATAGTCGAATAATAATTAACTTCAAAATTTGATATTTAATATTTAACAATTAAATAATATATCAAATTATTTAATAAGCTTAACAAAGAAATTGAAGAATTATCAAAATTTGAATATCATTCAACTTCCTACAACAACGGTAATATGAAATTAAACAATTGAATGTTCAGTATAAAAGGAATATTGAAAATTTGTTAGTCAGTTGATTTAGAAAAATACGTTGAATTGTTGAAAGGTTCTTTTTCAAAAATTCTTTTTATATTTGAATCTTTTCTGTTTTTCGTTTAAGATGTTGAATAAAATTTTTACAAAAGGCAATCGAAGACTTGGTTTGGGAAAGTCTTTCTGTTTGAAGTTGAAATTGTCAAAAGGTTTTACTTCTTATTTCTTTTAAAATTATTTTTCTAATTGTCATAGAATGCAAAAAGAAATTGATAGTCGAAGACGAGTTTCTCGTACCAAGAGGTTTATGGACAATTGGTTGATAGGATGAGGAATATGAAGAGTTAGAATTAATTTCGAAATTATATTCTAATGTTTGTTCTTTAAGAGAAAATCAAATTGTTGTGGAGAAAAGAGTAAGGACAATGATATGAGAAGTTTCTGGAAATTAATTATTTATTTAAAATTTATTAATATTTTATTTTTTTATAGAGATGGTCAAACTTCATTTTTCGGATGGAAATGAGTAGAAGTGGTCGAGATGGGGAATGTTGGATTAAGGTTGGATTTTGGTTTAATTTTAAAAATGATCAATTTCTTTAGGTTAATGGATGGAATGGAGGTTACAGTATATGGAAAATCTTTCGTGAGTAATAGTACTTAAAATGAATAATTCATTCTTAATATAGATATATTTTTCATATCATATTGGCATTTCTGTAATGATTTGGTCGTTTTTTAAATGGAGAATTTCTAGTATGTTAGAGGAATATGATGTACGTTATGGATTAAAACACCAGTGAAAATGAATGATAATTAATTGTTTTTAAACCAAATCAAAATCATTAAATTTAATAGAAATTTCTTTTAATAGTACTAAATATTTTATATAATATTCCATCTATTATTAAATCATTCTTTTTTTTTGAAATAACTTGATACTTAAAATTGCTTATTTGCAGATATTGACAGAGATTCATATGTGAACATTGCATTAATATATTTATCTCTAAACTTTTAGAAGGTAGGAAGTTCTTTTAAGTTTCATCGACTGTTCAAAGATATAGTTGAACAAAATTGAAATATATCTGGCTTACTTCGAAACGAACAGTTAAATTCTCCACATAGAAATATGATTGAAGTGCAGATAAATTTATGTATAAGATAATACAACGTATATATACGGTTAAAGTATACGTATACATATATAAATATAAGTATATGTATATATGTATGCATACGTATTGAAAATTATAGTATAGATTCTATAGGAAAGGAGATAAATTGTTACATTGAAGACAAATTGAAATCGTTAAATGCGCGAACATAATTCGAAATTAAAAAAGTAAATATTAAAAAATTTTATTGTGAAAAATATTAAGAAAGTTATTTTACTATTCGGTTTCTATTTGAATTTTATTTATTTAGATATTGCTCAAATAAAATGATTAATTATGAAAAAGGAGAGAAAATCAATATAACAATTCCACCTGGTTCTAACATGTTGAATTGTGACTTGAACGGATTAGATGGTAATAAGATTCCAATAAGATTTACTAATGATTCGGGAAAGGAAGAAATGATCCAGGGAACTTTGACATATGAAGAAAATCCAAAATTAGCTTCTAATGAAACAAATGGATTTCTGATTTTGACTGACGATGAAGGTGTGCAACATGCACTTAATGTAATTTGTTCGAATGATAAGAATTTGGTAAATTGTGCAGAAAAAGAAATAATTTCAGTAGCTAATAAAAAAATTAACTGTAATAGAGTAAGAAAAGTGAAAGATAAACAAATTGAAATCAATTCACAGTTGTTGAAACATCAAATACAAAGTCAATCGAAAAATAACAACACACTGGATGGAAGGATATCGAAAGCAAAACAATCCTTGAAAAATAAACCAGGAAAACAATTGAGAAATGGAAAAACGATAAACAACAAAAATGATGGTATGAATCAAGTTAATTGTGAAGTTCAGGATTATAAAAATGATAAGTCATGTTACATAATTAATTTAAAGATTGAAAAAGAAAGAACAGTTGTACCGGTAAGTGTCAGAATTGCTTCAGAAGATTACTCTTCTGACAGATCTGATGAAACAATGGAAGAGTCGAAATCGTTGACTTTTGAAGTTGAATTTCGCATAAGTCTCTAATTCTAGTTCAATTTTTAGTCATCGGAAAATGATTCTATTTCATCGTTCCGTTTAAATACTGTCAATCCTCCAAGTGAAGATATAAACCCATGGACTGGTCTATCAATTTATGAGCCAAAATATTCAGAAATACAACAGGAAGAAGATAATACATCGAAATTAACAGTTTGTAATTATATTAAATTTTATTCGATTATTTAACTATTTGAATTAGGAATCATCAAATAATTCCTATTCTAAAGGATCGTCGTCCACAGTTAAAAAACCGTCAGATATATTGAAACTGATGGAAGAATCTTCGAAAATTATGGAATTAAAAAATAAGCAACAAAATAATCCAATTAGAATAAAAAGATTCAATAATCAATCGGAATCAGATTTGACAGAAACAATAGTAGATAAATTATCAAAGAGGAATAAGATTCGAAGAACAATGCAAATAACCGAAAGATGTTACAGTGATACAGAAACTTTAATATCTGCTCCTATATCGTCAATACTCACACAAACCGAAACCACAAGTAACACATTAACTCCTGCTGAACATGATTCGACATTAACTCAAACTAATGAGACACAACAGTTCACAAGACAATCAAAAACCGAACAACTACTCTTGACCACTACTACATTAACTACTTCTCCTCCTACCACTGTATTAGCTACTCCTCCTCCTACTACTACTACATTAACTACTCCTCCTACTACTACTGCATTAACTACTCCTCCTCCTCCTACTACTGCATTAACCAGTTCTCCTCCTACTACTACTAGAACTACAACGGAAACAAAGAAAAACACAAAAATAAATTTAGCAGATTGTCATATTGATGACAATCCGAAGTTGAATGAGGTAGTAGGCATTAACAAATTTGTCTGTTGCGATTTCAAAGTTGGAAATTAATTTCTTTTCCATAATGTAATTCCCACTGACCTTCTGTAGCATCAGCGAATTTTTAACCTATCAGATATTTTAGAATTACTGGTGAAATTGAATAATTCCCGAATTGATTTTGCTCAATGGTTGCAGAAACATACAAGAATTAACGACAAAGACAATGTCACACTATTGACAAGTATCGAGGGATTTATGCAGAAAAATTTTAAACTAATGGATGAAGGATACACAATATCAGAACAAACATCACAATTGACGTCAGTCAGTAAGAGTTTTAGTATGATGCAAACTCTAAAAGATAAGATGGATTCATCATTATCCTCACCGATTAAAAGAAGCAACTCGATGAAAACAACTACTAATGAGAGTGTTTCAGGTTGTTATTTTTTTCCATAGTAATTCTTTCAATTAAAATGATCTACATCAGGACTTTTTCGATCGAGTTACAACACACGAAGTCGACGAAAAAGAATGGCAGAATAAGAAGAAACATCCATAACGGAATACACTTCAACTCTAACATAATAATATAATAACCTAATTATTTTTCTTTCACATATGACGCTTTGACCTTTAAATATAAATCGTTATTACCAAACATTTGTTTCTTTATTGTTTAGTCCTTTATCGGACAATATTATGCCTTCATACATTTATATCATTTTACATACTGCTAGTATTATACCGAAAGGAAATAATTATCGTTCAAAAAAATTAGATCTCGACTATAAACCAACTTTCCTGCAGATGGAAAGGAATGATTTTGATATGCTTTTGTGACGAGACGAATGGGAAAATCGCGACTTTTAATTAATATTTTATATCTTTCAATCTGACTCTCGATCTTTTCTGCTGACCAGAAAAGATGTGTATTCAATTGACTATTTAATATTAAAATTATCATATACTCTGTATTGGCATTTATATGCATGCAACTGAAAATTTTCTTCGCCTTAATGCATAAACAAGGACTAATCATTAGCGTAAAGATCAATTTGATTAATCAAATAATATTAATAACAATCCATCAATATTGCAAAGAATTGAAATAAATATGCTATTACAGAAAGTGATTAGAAAGAAGATAAGAGAGTTAGAGTGATTTATCAATTTTTGAATAATAATTACATTATTTTATATTAATCAAATTTAATTAAATATCCCTTATAATCTGTCAGATTTTTCATTATGTCATCAGGGTTATTTGCTCTTACGTATAAGCTATTTGTATTGGAGAGAAGTTTCACAGCTGCGGAAGTACCACATTGATATACAGCTGGAATGTTGTCCGCATTAATTGGAATGAATTCGATTCGGTTATCTGAATATTCTGATGATCTATTTATCAGAAAGTTGAACTTGACTGGTTTTATGTTATACGAAATTTTTCTTGTTATCTTATCAAAACCTCCAATGAATGGTGTAACAAATAATCGACAAGTCACATATGTACTTACCGGATTTCCAGGTAATGAAAAAATGGGAATATTTTTGAACATAGAAAATGTGAACGGTTTACCCGGTTTAATATGAACTCCATTTATTTTAATTTCACAGTTCCTTGTTAAATATTCGTAAATGAAATCCCTTTTTCCCATTGAGATGCCACCACTTGTTATAATTAATGACGGGCCATCGTCTAGGACTTTACCGAAAATTTCACTTACATTTTCATACGTATCAGATGCTACACCATATGATTGGAACTTGATTATTGAATTATCCAATGATAATGATGAAATTATATGTTTGACAATTTCATGATTATAGTCCATTACACAATTAGATTCCTTTCGCTCGAAATCAAATTGTTCCATCGGCACTATTTCGTTCCCAGTTGAGAAGTAGGCAATTTTCATAGTTTTATATTTAATTTTCGAGAAGCCCTGGGAAATTAATAATAATGAATTGAAAGCATCGACAACTTCGTTTTTTTTGAAGAAAATTTCATCTGGCATTAAATCGCATCCCATTTCACGTATATTATTAGTAGAGGACTCAAATTCACGAGGTGATTTGACATATCTCAATAAATTTTCTTTCACTTCTACATCTTCTACCATTAATACTTTCGTTGTGTTTATCGGGACTCTACCTCCAGTCGCAACATACATACTATCATTTTCCTTTTCTAATCGCGATCTGTGACACTGTTGTTCAGGGAAACTTTCATGTTTCAAAAGTTGATAAGGAATATCTATGTCATTGGAATTGATTGCATAACCGTCTTTCATTGATGTGCGAAATGGTGGAATTGGAATCTTCGTTCGATAATCATTTTCCAGTTCTTTCCCCATCAAATCTTTGGGATTATAATATTTATTAAATAACCTTATGTCGCAATATTCATTCAAAATTTTTACTGCTTCAAACCATGAAATTTTGTTGGACATTCGATGAGAATTCGTACAAATATTATGTTGATAATGTAAATTTGTAATTTCATTATTTAATTGTGCTAAAATGTGAGGGAAAAATTTTCCTAAGATTTCCATATATTCAATCACCGCTTTCGGACTACCAGGTAAATTGATAATTAAACAATTCTTCCTGATAACAGCTTTGCTTCTAGATAAGATGCAATGTGGACTGTTTATCATTAACTGATTCCTAACAGAATCAATGAGAGAAGAAGCATCTTTATCTTTCACTTCTGTTGTTGCATCGGGAGTGTTGTCCCGGTAAGAATAACCAGTTCCTCCGGTGGTTATTATCAAATTAAGATGTTCTTTATCAACAGCTTCGATTAAGGATTCTTTAATTTCAATAAAATCGTCGGTTATCAGTTTTCGATAAACTTCAAAATTTTTGAAATGTTTTTCTAAGTAATTGAATATAACTGTTCCGCTCTTGTCATCATCAATTGTCCGTGTATCGCTTATGGATAATACGAGTACGTTATACTTCATAATTCTCACAGTCAGTCAGTTATATTTTAGAAATTTCTCATTAATATCTTTATTAATTTACCTAATTTACTTTATTGAAGTTCGATCAGTTTGAACTTTGAACTTAATCATCCCGTCGATAAAGATTTATTGTTCTTATCTTAACTTTTAATTCTTTTGATTAAGGTAAACATTCAATAGAAGAAACTTCCTTAATTGTTGAAAAATTATATTCATATTGAAATATTTTCTAAAATTATCATACTGGAAATTAACAATATAATTGAAAAAAAAAGTTATTTTTTCGGAAACCAACTGTCCATCTATGTTGTATATCATCATTCTGAATTTGAAGAACTTTTGCTATTGTCATCATGTAAAGAATCTGTTGCATCATCCTCGGAACTAGATAAACGTCCTCCCAACTTTCCCAAACGGTTTTCCCATTCCGATAGATCATTAATGCGTTCAAGTAGGACACCATCCACATTCTCATCGGAAAGCAGTTCAGTCATGTCACCTATGTTGGATATTTTGAAAGAATAATTATCATTCATCATAAACCATGTACCGTTTATTAAGCTTATGGCGAAAGTATGTATTAGGTGAGAGTTGGCTTGAACCTTTTCATATAGCTCACCCTTATGAACAACGCCATCACATAATGAACGGAATGCGCTAATGTGTTTTTGGATAAACTTGTCAATTAAATTTCCCAGAATGTCATTTTTATTCTGGAGGAGCATCTTAGTTTTTTGTCGAAAGGTATTTAAACATTCTCTTAATTCCTCCTTATCTTCATTTATTTCACCGATATCATTTATATTTAATTTGGCTTCTTCTGTCATTTTGACAGAGAATGATTGTAAACGATAAAGTACATCTTCCTCTCCTATTTGAAATGGAATTATATGATTATCATTCACAATCTTTGGCACAGTAAATAAATGCTCGTAAAGATAAACAGGAAGATCAATAGTCGTTTCATTAAAATATCCACCACGTTCCGCTTCTGAAATAATCGAAACGAAATAATCGAATGTCAATTGATGGATTCTGATATTGGCATTAAAAGCAAATGCAAGATGAATCAATTCTGGATTAATCTTCTCTTTTGATAATTGGTTCGCTATATCCTCCATTAAATCATCTCCGAGATCGCCAAAATAATAAGGTGTAAATGGTTTTGGTTCGAAACCATTATATGCAATATTTTGCGTCTTAACTTCGATGTTTAATAAATTAAGTTTACAATAATAATAATAAGAATAAAGTCGGGAAGGATATCGAACAGATTTCACTTCAAACAAATCTGTCAATACAGAATCAAGCCGTATTCGACCACTAGGATATTGATTTAGTTCATCTTCGATTGATTGATCCGGTTCCATTTTATTAAATGGTATAATTTCAGATGGTCTTCTATTTTCAGAAGCTTTCGTTACACAATAATCTCCTACAACTCCAAATTTACCTTTATAAGTTTTATTTTGATAAACTGAAGTTACTCCTGCGAGTAAAACATCACGAAAACATATGCCAAATGGTGGTTCATAAAGACTACGTCCTCTCATATAATTCCTAACATTATCCATCTTCTCGTAGAAACTAGCCTCGGAACAACGATGTTTACATTGAAGTATGTCCATTAACATGTTACTAGACATTATCATGCTCAATAAAACATTAGTGGCACATACACCTAAATCTTTATTATTGTAATAACCGGCAACTTTCTGATTAGAATGTTCTCCCATTTGATCTAAAATATGCCATCTTTCATACATTAAATTACTCTTATAAAACATTCGGAAAAAGGTAACCGTAAAAAGAAAAATAAAAGAATATAGTAATGAAAATTAGAAACTATTTCGTTTCCAGTTTTATTTTATATTTAAAACTTACAATTGTTAGTTAACATCTCATTTCTTAACTTTTCTAGAACTAATCCTAGAACTCCACGTTAATCGCTAAAAGTTAATCGAAAAACAACTAAAATGGTTTCATATTTTTAAGATCGGGGGAACAAAATTTTTTAAGAATGACGAAATCACCGAAATAATTTAAACTAGGTTGATTATATTGTAGATTTGCCAGTAGTCGTTGTAGTAGTTGAATTAACCGGAATAGTAGTCTCGGTTTTAAAAAGAATATCGAGAATTAGAAATTTAATTCTTCATATAATATTAACACACTAGTTGGCTCATTTGCATCACTGGAGAATAAGCCAGTTGTTAGAGCTACGGTTGGTGCCATAATAACTGTATGTAAAATTAGTGCACCGAGTACGATCCAAATAAAGGGAAGAATTTGTTTCTATCTGAAAAACAAAATCTCATTTTTTATTCTTGTGCATTTGGAAACGTTCCAATTAATTTTTTCCTTTCCATTGGAAAGGAAAGTTATACAAATGAAGGTTGAAAATTTTCATGAATCAATTTTAGTTTTATAAACTTTATGATGACAATATTATGATTATTATAATGTTATTATCGAATAATTTCAGTTGGACGATACATCAAGAACGCCTATCGTGTCAATTCGTCTCCGTATTTTATTCAACTTATCCATAAAACGGTCACACATGATCTAAATATTTTCCTCTTTCGAGGAAAATCCAATTATTATTATTATTATACGGAACACTGGAGTCCGTGGAGGTTTCCATGATCGATGTCGAGTTTGCACGTGTCCGCTTCAACGAAGTCACGGTAAGTGGCGAGGCGGTGTGGCAACGTAGATCAATATGTTTCTGAAGTGGCGATATGGAGCCAATGGTAGACATGAGTAAGATATAAATTACCAAAGATATAATTTATTATACCAATTATAATAATAAAGATATATTATACCAATTAAAAATCTTATGTTAAGAATTTGTATGGGTTACATGTTCAGTACAATTTTGGAAGCTGGAACGATATTCCATTTCCCAACACCGTGAAAGAATCTGAATGTTAAATATCCAACTTTTCGATCGATAACTGTGTTCTCGATATTCTCTCTCCTTACATCTTACGGAGCCGTTTCTTTATTAAATTCTTATTCTTTAAGTGATTTGAGTCAAATCTTCATTATTTTTCTTTATTTCAATTCATTCAAAATTGCCCAAATTGGGATTTATGCTAAATATAAAAAATAATATATATTGAGTTGTAGGAGACGATTATGTAAGAAGAACTTCTGAAAACATAGAAAGCATTGACTAATTTGATTTTCTGAAGATTAAACAGAATATTAGGTCATTTTTTTTCAGTTATTTCAGTTTTCTTATATAAGAAAATTGTCATATTAGAAGAAATTTAAATAAAAGAAAGAAGCTTTAACATAAGAAATTATTAATAATTTTTCCAAAATGGTTCTTATTTGTTTAATTAATTTTAATTGACTTTATTTGTAGCATGGACGAATAAGAGAAAAAACTACGGAAGAACAATTAACCGAAAAGAGAAAAAAGGAAGAAGAAAAATGGCAGAAAATAAAAAAACTGAGAAATCAACTATTTGAAATGGTTAAATAAGAAATTAAGTATTTTTTTTAAAAAAGTTTCATTTTTTCCCAACATTACCCAATTGTAGAGACGTCAATGTGTTTATTCAGAAGAGTCGTTACAATTAACCACAAAATTCCTCTTGAACATTGTAGAGTTTCAAACAATTTGGAATTTTCGTAAAGAAATCTTATTAGATTTATCTCGACAATTGAATGAAATCTTTTCATCGGATGAAGAAACGAGAAAGGATGAACAATACAAATTATTCAAATTAGAATTTGATATTGTCTCCAATTGTCTTCGAGAAAATCCGAAAGCATATTGCTTATGGTTCCATCGCCAATGGTGTTTGTCTCAGAAATCCATGAACAATTTAGAAGAGATTGAAAGCGAACTAAAATTGACAAAGCAATTTATCGGATATGATGAAAGAAACTTTCATTGTTGGGATTATCGTCGATATTTATTGAAAGAAAAGAAAAAAAATTTATTAGAAAAAATTAATCCGTCTAAAAAAGAAGAAATCGATATACAAAATGTATCACCAAAAAGTGGAATTGAAAATGATAATACGAAAATAAATTTTAAATTGGACATAAAATTTAATGAAGAATTACCAAATAAAGGAGTAGATAATGGAAAAGTAAGAGAAGAAGAATCCGAATACAAAATTGAGAAAAATTCAAAAGATTCAGAAAAATTAGAAGAATTAAATGAGAAGAATCAAAAGAGTTTTCTACAAATCATCGGTAGAGATATAATTAAAGAAGAAATTGATTATATGAATGAATTGATCAGTAACGATTTTTCTAATTATTCCGCTTGGCATCAAAAAATTCAAATGTTCAAACAATTATGGAATTTATTAGAAGAGAATAATTGTTTCGAATATATTAGTAATTTGTTTAAATTATCAAAGACTAAAAATGAATTTGATACGAAACATATCATATTAATGAAAGAAATTGATTTGATCACTGACGCTATTTATGTTGATCCATCAGATGAAAGCATTTGGAATTACATGAAATGGATAGTCGCCGAATTATCCGTCTTAAATTTTTCGTTAAATATGAATGAGGAAAATGAGAAATTATCTTTGAATTTATCATTCCAAAACATTCTTCAACTTCTCGAAAAATTGAATATGATCGAAGATGAGAAGTGTAAACGTTTCTTTTTTATACTCTCTTTTAATTCATTCCCAATTTTATTTTTATTTAGATGCAAGTCTGATGATAATTGAATTGAAGAAAATTTTAAATAGTGACATCACTGAATTATATCCAATTTATCAAAACTTGATTTCGTTGGATCCATACCGATATAATTATTATTCGGAAATGCAGAAACAATTAACTTTTGAAAATTAGAACAATAAATTTTATTTCGAAAATATAAAATTCTTTATTATTTATCTCTTCTTCATTGGACGATTCTTTGCTTGAACATCATGAACTTTACCCTTAGCACGTGTTGTTTTATGCTAAAGAAAGAAACAATTACATATAAAATGATTCGATAAGAAAAACTTGGAAATCTTGCTTCTTTTTAGCGCGAACTGCTTTGATGGCATTCTTCTTCTGTTCGTCACGAACATGTTGAGGCTCAGAACGTCTGGCGAGGATGATTTCTCGCTTCATTCCTGTGAAATCTCTCAACGGTTTTTTCACTTTAGTAGCACGTCGTCGAACGATTTCTTGGATCTAATAAAGAAATAAAAATTAACAGAGTAAAATCTTTCAACTAAACAATTCCTTTACGATGTCCACGACGATAGAAAACAGTCCAACTGACTTCACGAGGACTCTTCTTCAATTTCGCTGATCGTTCACATTTGGAGTTGATGTAATGAAACACTTTACCGTCTGCCTTCACATATGTTCGACCATGCCCTGGATGGATACGGAATCCACTGAATGCACAAACTTCGTATCTGAAAATTGAAGAAACATAAAAATTACTTGAGAATTTTTAGTAAGATATAACTTCATCTTTTATAATCACAATTCGATTATACAACTTTCTGTTGTTGTTGTTCTTCTGAAGAAGCTAAATTTTTAAAATAGAAATTTCTTTTCAATTTTCTAAACATGCTCTATTTTATAAATTGTTTTTTACAATTCATCCGAATTTGACTACGATTTTTTACGAAATATCTTCAGATCTACATCTGATAAAATTATGTTGTTTCCATTTATAGTTATCTAATTTCTATTTGATATTATGGGATTTATTTCTGAAATTTGTATAAATTAAAAAAGAACATTAGTCTAAATGCTTTGGTTTTCTTCGTAATATTAAAAAAAGTAAATTATTCAGTAATAAAATCTAACATCTAATCTTGTAAGATTTCAAATTGGAAATTAAGACATTATCTAAAAAATTGTGAAAAACTAAAAAAAGATATAATAATATATTTACTCTAAAGTAGAATTTAACAATTGTTCTAAGCGAATCTAAACTTTTAGAAATTCAATTTTTATTTTTCTTGAAAAACGATGCGTAATATTCATTTCATAAGTCAATTACTAATGTCAATTGCTTCATATGTTCAAAACATAAAATTGAAAAAAGACTAGATCGTCAACGATTGGTCGTTGAGCAGAATATTAAAATCTGAAACTAAATATTATAAATAAAATACAAATTTTTACTAATTGTTAAGAAATTGTTACTCAGAAATTGTGAGTCACAATTGTCAGAAAAAATCTTTCACTTGTGAACTTTTTTGTAATCATTTTATTCAATTAAAAATTCTAAATGAATTCCAGAGAGGAATAGACTTTATAGAAAAAATCACCCTCTTTCTCATTTTCTGCATCCTCTCATTTTAAAAACGTTCTGTTACAATTAATCTTACAATTTGTTTCAAAATTATTAATTAATTGTTGTTAATTTCATTCGACAATTAGATCGATCTATTTGTGATTGTATTTAATCCATCTGAAGGGAATGAATAAGATATGAAAATTATGTTCATTGATGTGAAAAAAATTTTGGCCATAATTTAAATTCAAAAAAGAGGCCAAAACAATTTTCAACAATTTTTCAGAATTTTTATTTTACAACAATTAAATTATATTAAGCCAAGAATCGAAATAAAGAAATTTGAATAATTTTTCAATAATCTCATTATAATTCAAATTAAATTTGATTTAATCTACGTCAGTTTTAAGAGTCAGTTTTAAAGGTTAATTTTAAGAGTCAGTTTTAAGTTTTTTGATGGAATAATTTCACTTTAATTTTATATCTCATCTATATAATAGAGCAATCCCTCATCCTTAAAATTTTTCTCAATGCTTCTTTTCACTTCCACTTCATTTTAAGAAATGAAATTTTTTCACCTTCATCCAATGGAATATTTTCCGAGTAGCAAGTCGAATGAAATTCTCATGAATTTTTTTGAAACGCAAGTTGCTTTATACATCAACCAATGACGTGAACTAGATGGACCAGCGGGACAATGGTCGAACTGTATTTGGTCGGGTTATATGGACGGAAATTGGACGAATTGACACACTGGAACATTTTGAGACATTCTCTTTAATGTCGATTCTTTCTCCGTAGACATGGATCATTCATATAATATAACAATTCAAAGATCGAGCACACGGAGGATTCCAACACATATCGGTGTTTGGAGATTCGGGATTTCGAGAACTAAGAAGCTAATCTAAACGTGAGTAATCCCAATTATTTGCTGGAACTCATAATGCTCCAATCCGATTTCTTAAAAAGATCATTTTAAGATTCAAAAAATGATATTTCCGAACTATCGGACTTCCTAAATTGGTATATTTCCGGTCAATGGTTTTCTAAAAGGATAGTTCTCTGATTCAGGAAATGAAATTTCCTGAATTTCTAAAGGATAATCCTGAATCTATTTCCGGTCGATGGAAATGGAATTTCCTGAATGTCAAACTTCCTAATAAGATATATTTCAGGTCAACTGATTCTCAACGGAAATTTCCGCCACGTCATCAATGACGTGTCAATATGCGTTTTTAGTGCATTTCAGAGAGGATTAATGCAACGTCATCAAATCGTAACGGACTTGTTTGCCACGTACTCATTCCCACTTAGCAAATTGAAAAGCAATACTTATAAGGATAGATGATATTAGATGATTTATAATGTAGAAAACAGTTTCGCGCATAAGTTTTCTTCCATATTTTATTTTCCATTCAATATATAATATAGAGAGAACATATCTCACTTTATTCTTTACATTTATTCTTCCATACTAATCTCAACATATATTATTAGGTCCAGTTCTATATTAAGTGACATGAAGGAAGACCTGTGATCCCAAATTGGAATGATATAACTTCTCTTCTTCAAGTGTTAGAGATGAATAATGTTCATGCGATATCATTTGCTCCTCAAGAAGAGGAATTTTTATGACAAATTAAAGGAATAACATTCAAATGAATGACAGATAAGAATGCGAATATTCGATGGAAGAATGATAATATACAATATTGGCCATTAGTCTCTCGGTTAAGAAAGGGGATTTATTTGTGGATGGAGAAACAATGGGGAACTTCTCTCATACCTACTCACACGATAAATCACTCAATCAATGATTATATGGTGGGTAAATCATTTTCCATTTACTACTTCATGTTCCGATGATACATATGGATGGCTGATGTTCAACAGAATCAATTGATCGATCACCTCAAAATGGAAAACAGAGAGTTGCCAACAAGAGAACAGAGTTGATTAGATAAACAAATGGGGATGTGTGTGTGTAATTGGAGAATCAGGACATTACCAAAATGAAGAGCTTAGAATTAGAATTGATACAATTTCCCTTTGAAACGACTTGGTTAGGAGGGAAAACTTTCGTAAACTATCCGAATGGAAGCAGAAGAAGAATGTTCATTCCTTAATTGCAAACGGACTCTCTCAAAATTAAATAATGGAAATTTTGATGGAAAAGAAAATTGAGTTTATTCCCCAATTTCTTTCGATGACTAGTGATGATATGGGTAGTTGTAATAATTGGTTGTGCGAGAATGTTCTACTTTGGAGCGAACCACATTTTACACATTTGGAGAGATGAAATGATCGAGAAATTGTTTCGAGAAACAACTATAAATTATTGGTCGTCCTACAAACAAATGATTTATTTGGGGAGGATAGAGAAAATCTCTTTTCATCATCCAATATTCATTAGCAAAGCACGACGAATGGTGATGAATAGTTGATGAGAATGAGGAAGAAAATGTTTTGGTTAAAGGGAAAGTTGGTCGATTTACTATGGCTGATGAAGAGTTGTACGTGGCTATATTCTGTTGAAAAATTAATAATTCAATTGTGTATAACCACATGCATATACATGAATCCTAACTATTCAGTTTCTCATGAAGAGAATAGAATTAATTGTATGTTTATACACCAACACAAATAATATATACATACATGTGTATACACACATATATAAATATGTATATGTGCGAATTTATTGAATGGAAAGAATAAATTTCCTCAGAAAGAAAAAAGATAAGAGAAGAAGAAGGAATATGTATGTAGCTGTAAGTGAAAGAGATAATAGTAGTAATGCAGAGAAGAAATTTTTTGCATTTCTTTTTTTTTCTTTATCGCCACATATATCAGACTAGGGCAATTCTCTCCTAATTTCTTCACTTCAGAAGCAATTTATTTTCCTCTTCTTAATCATACACACAGACAGTGGCAGCGACATATATATTTGGTTCATGTTTGAGTCATACAAATTCTTGTTGGTTTGAGATAGCCATTCTCATATGTGTCTTCCTCTTCCTATTAAATATTTGTACAAAGTTCATTTTTTAATTATTGTGAATTAATCAGTCCATTTTTTTCCTTCTTTCGATATGAATTGTTGGAATTGTCTCAATGAGTAATTATAATTAACTTGTTATGTTTTCACTCCGCAACTCTTCATTTCCTCAAATCATTTTTAAAATTTTACAAGGCCTCCAAAATTAGTTAGAGGTTTCTTCGAATGACCAAATGATGGTCTTCTTCTCGAAGTATTGTCGTTAATAAAAGTTAACGTGTTGTCTGATGGGGAATGATTCGAAATTATTGTCTCTCCTCTCTCTCAATCTTGTCCATTTGAAATGATCTGATCGGAGTGGAAGGAGAAAAATTGAAGAACATTTTTTATTGTTTACAAATTTCATTCCCTTTTTTTTCTCATTTATAACTGTGAAGAATAGAGCGAGGGACGTTTATTATTATTTTCCAAGCTATTTATCATTTCAATTTATCATTGAATGTAAATAGATCATTCAGTCAACGAGTCATTATTTAATTGAGTGGACAATATGAATAATATTATTTACATTTTTTTTTAAACACGTCAATTGTTGTTGAAAGTTTCAATTTTATTTTGGAGATGTCTCTTTCTCCTCCCCAAACAATTTTAAGAGAATAATTTTATTTTGAGAATTAATTTAAATTAAATTTCTTTTAAAATTTTCGTTGATTTTCATTTAGATATCTTTTTTGTAGTTGCGAGATTGTGAAACGAATCGACAATTTTATCTTTTTAATTTATTTTCATTTGTGACAACAACACAACGAGCTGTGAGTACGTGTGTATGTGTGTGCGTCAGTGTGCGCTGAAAACTCCGGAAACATTTTCAAACTATTTTCAAGAAGAGAACGAAAAATTTATTTATTTTGGTGGTGTGAGGGAATTTCTTATGTCTATCGTTCTCTAACAATCTATCATCAACCATTGGAAGATTTATTCTATTCAGATATAATCAATTAGTGTTTTGTTTATCCTATCGCTCCGATTTTTATTATGACGACGATAGATGGTTCACTCCCTGTGTTGGCGAACGGACATTCGAATGATACTATGTATCAGAATGGTGGATGCACAGCGGAGCATGTGGCGGAATTGGAAGAGGAGCAATCGCGTGGACGATTATTCGAACGGAATCGCATTCAAGCGATGATTCATGAACGAGAGAAAGTTCAAAAACGAACATTTACTCGATGGTGCAACATGCATCTGACCAATGTGAAATTGCAAATCAAGGATCTCTTCACCGATTTGAGAGATGGAAGAATTTTATTGGAATTACTCCAATTACTCTCAGGAATCAAATTACCACCTCCCACTCGCGGTCGAATGAGAATTCATTGTCTAGAAAATGTGGATAAAGCTTTAGCTTTCCTCCAAAGTCAAATGGTGTTCTTTTCAAACACAGGTGCTCACGACATTGTTGACGGTAACCCGCGAATTACTCTCGGCTTAATATGGACGATTATTTTACGATTTCAAATTACGGAAATCATAATTATGAACGATGACGGAGAAATGACGAAATTACCAGTAGATGACGCACATTCCATTGACGAATATGAACAATATCGACAACAACATGAGCGAATAGATAAAGATGTAAGAGGAGGATATATTACTTCGGAATTAAGTGGAGATGGAACAACAACCGAATCAGCAACAGTAATCGATGGAAAAGAAGGATCGGATGACGTGCCAATTGGTATAAGTAAAACATCAATCGATAGTGACAAATCGAAATTGAAAGATATAAAGAAAGAGATGAGATCAGATAAATCATCTCGTAAAGGAAAACCATTCGTTTCCAATGAAAAAACAGGAAGTGGGAAATATGAAGAAGAATCGCGACGACGTGCTGCGGATAATTTAAGATTAGCTCGACAATATCTATTGTTATGGTGTCAGATAAAATCGAAGGATTATGAAGATGTCAACATTTTCAATTTCTCAACATCGTGGCGTGATGGTAAAGCATTTAATGCCATTCTTCATCGACATAAACCAGAATTGATCGATTATTCGAAAGTTTTAAAACAACAACCGAAAATTAATTTGGAACAAGCATTCGCTGCAGCTGAAACATTAGGTGTTCCATCATTATTAGATCCTGATGATGTAGCGGTAGAATATCCTGATGATCGATCGATTATGACATATTGTTTCACACTTTATCAATCTTTAAGGAAATTGAGAGAGGAGAAAATTCACGCGAAACGTGTCGGTGGATTATTAGAAGAATTGATCGAAGTAAAACGAATGCAACACAAATATGAGATTACTTCCACTGCTTTATTGGAATGGATTGATAAGAAAATTATCGAATTGAACGAACGAACTTTTGCAACGACAGTGAAAGGAGTTCAGGAACAATTAACGGAATTCAATGCATTCCGTGTGACAGAGAAAGCGCCCAAATTTGCTGAGAAAGGTCAATTAGATTTACTTCTCTTCTCCATTCAAGCAAGTCTCCGATTATTTTGTACGAAATTGTATGTTCCTCCAAACGGTTTATTGATAACGGATATTGCACGTGCTTGGGCACGTTTAGAATCAGCAGAACATTCTCGTGATTTGGCATTGAAAGAAGAATTACAGAAACAAGAGAAATTAGATCAATTAGCAGCGAAATTTAATCGGAAAGCGGCAATGAGAGAAAAATGGTTAGGAGATACACAGAAATTAGTATCGAAAGATCAATTTGGTCATTCATTGGATCGTGTCAATGCAGCTCTCCAAAAACAACAAGCATTATTAACTGATGTCAATTCATTTGAAGAACGAATAGAAGCATTACGTCAAATTTGTGGTGATCTTTTTGGAGAAGAATATCATGATGTGAAAAAGATAAATAATCGAATGAAAAATGTCGATCGTATGTGGAGTTATTTAATCGAATTAATTAGAATTCGTTCCACTAAATTGACATTAACTGAACAAGTATATCGAGCAGTAGATCATGCGTTTGAAACTTTGAAAATGATCGAAGCCAAATCGAAACAATTGAAAGAAGAACCAGCTGAAGGTACTCATTTACATGCGGTGGAAGATTTGGTGAAACGACATGAATTGAGTTTGAGTGATATGAATGTTTGTGAAGATTTGGTGAAGAAAGATTTGGCCGTTTTACATTCATTCATTGAAGGACGATCAATTGATGGTCGTGATGCAGGACAAGAGAATTGTGATATATCGAACGTCGTAGAAATTTCTGGATGGCGACCGATCACTTCCGAACAATTATTAAATATCAATAACGAATTGGAAAATAATTTAGATCATTTGAAAAATGAGATGAAAGTGAAAAGTGAAAAATTAGCACTAGGAATCGATACATGGAAACATTTGTGGAATATGGCCGTGGAAATTCAATGGGTATGTGACACATTGAGAGAATTATCTCCGGAAATGACGAGGAAATTATTAAATGAAATTTGTCTCGATCAAAATCGAACACAAATCGCTTTGAATCGTCATCAGATTTTGGAGGATCAAATCAATTCTCGTACTGGACGATTAGATGATTTGAAGGAAGAAGGAAAGAAATTGATGGAACGAAATGAAAGTTTCATACCATCATTAAGATGTATTATGCAGGTGGATACATGTGATGAACGTTTGGGACGTTTATGGAAGAAATTGATTGAAGTGATTCAAGGACGTGGTGGAATGTTAAAAGATAAAATGAATCTTCATCAATTAAAGAATGATATCGAAGATACTGGTTATATATTAGATGGAATGACAAAATCGTTAGAATTATTAGATTCAGATTTGAATCGAGATGAAGCAGCGAGAAAATCTTATTTGAAAAAGATCGAACAACGAGAAGATGAATTGCCGAAATATGAGGAACATATTCGATTGATGAAAGATAAAATATTTGAAGTTGTTCACGAATTGAAATGTCAAAAGGAGAAATTGGAAAATGAGACAGCGAAAAAAGAAACTCCTTATCTTCCCAGAGGAATGTATACGGTGGAAGAGGAACAATTATTGACGAATGATTATTTATCGAATACGATGGATTATGAAGCGGAATCCAACGAATTATTGGCATTAGGTCAAAAATTGGATGATAAAATTAATTTGACGAATGATATGATGAAATTAAAGAGAGTAGAATTATTCGATACAATCGAATATCATCAATTTACCACGAATTCTGATGGTTTGGAAGCGTTGTTAGATGAACGAATTCGATTCGTTTCATCAATGTTTGATGAATCAGAAAAAACTGATGATTTAGTTGATGATATCAGTCATGAAGATAATGGAGAAGATGATGAAAAAAAACCATCAGAAATACAACCATCTGAAGGAATTGATGTTTTACAACATCGATTCGATTCGTTAGAGAATGATATGGTGGGAGTGGCGAGTCGTGTCGCTTCTTGTGTTCAACAAGGACGTTGTATGCAACAACAGAATCATCCGATGGTGGAAGAAATTGATAATCGTCGACGACGTATCAATGAGAAATGGGCAGAATTGAGACGATTAATTGATGAGAAGAAAGAAACATTGGCCGCTTTGACTCGACATCGAAATTATGAGATTGAATGTAAAGAAACTGTTAAATGGATTGAAGATAAAATTCATGTTGTGGAATCGACTGAAGAATTGAAACAAGATCTCGCTGGTGTCATGCAATTGCAACGAAGAATGGCAAGTGTTGAATGTGATTTGGGTGTAATTCAAAAGAAGATTAATACATTAGAGGAAGCTTCATTGGAATTAGCTGAGAAACAACCAGAGAAACGTGATGATGCTGAAAAATTGATGCAATTAATTGAGAAACGATGGGCACTCTTACAATCGATTCGACGTCGTCGTGATGATGAATTGGGAGAAGCAAAAGCATTACAAGATTTTCTTCGAGATCTCGATGTATTTTCAAATTGGTTAACACCCACACAACGAACGGTTATGTCGAGTGATGTACCAAATGAATTGAGTGAAATTGAACGAGCTTTAAATTCTCATTCGTCAGTTCGTGATGAAATTACAACACATTCAGATGAAGCAATGAGATTATTAGAACATGGATCAAAAGTGTTGGAGAATGCTTCGGAAGAAGACGATCCTCAATATCGATTTTTATCAGAACGTTTGAAATCCATGAATAATAGTTGGGTGGAATTACAAGAGAAATGGAACGAACGTCAATTATTGTTAACGAATGCCGTACAACTCGAATTGTTCAATCGTGATTATGAGAAAGCGAATAATTTACTTTTAAAAGAGGAACAAGATTTGAATGAATTTAATGTTGAACCAATTTCATTGGAACATGTTCAAGAGTTAGAGAAGAAATATCAAGATTATATCAGTTCAATTTCAAAAACGTCGAAAGCAGCTGTCGATACCGCATTACAATTTGGTGAAGATTTGTCAAATTATCAAGAAATGGAACCGGAAATTGTTGAGAAATTGAAATTGTTAGAGAATAAATCGTTAATAAATCAACAACACGCTGAAAATGCTGAAAATCAATTAACTAATTGGCATTCATATTATGATTATCGACAACAAATCGGTGAATTCACTCAATGGATTGATGAACGTGCTCAAATGGCAAGTGAAGATCCGTCTTATCGAGAAGCTAAATCACTTCAATTGAAATTTTTAAGACATCAAGCTTATGAAGGTGAATTGACAGCGAATCGTGAACAATTATGTAATCTTTTAGAAACAGGAGAGCATTTGATGGAATTGAAGAAGGAGAATCAATTTAATATTAGTGAAGAGAAATTGAATGGAATGCGAAATGATATGGGGAATTTGCAAAATATTTGGGATGAGACTAATGGGAAATTGAGAGTGAATGCTGAACGATTATTTGAAGCTAATCGTGCCACTCTATTCGAACAAAGTGCAGATGATATTAATCATTGGATTGAGAAAATGCAAAAATCGACAGGTACTCTCACACAAACTCCTGATGATAATATCAGAAGTTTAACACAAGCTGATAATGAGATTGTGAAACAGAAGAAAATGGAAAATGAGTTATTGACGAGAGAAGATCAAGTGAAAAAGATTTTAGAACAAGCTGATCAATTGAAAGAGAAAGAACCAGAACGACGTGAAGAGATCGAAGGATATCAGAAAACGGTGATGGAAAAACTTAGTGAACTTCGATCACCTATCGAAGAACGTCGAAAGAGATTAGATGAAATTCGACGTATCCATCAATATTTGCAAGATATTGATGATGAAACGGATTGGATTAATGAAAAGAAAATTCAAATTGAATCGAATATTTTCGATAATTTAGATCATATCGATAATCATGTTCAACGACTTGTCACTCTTCAAGATGAGATAAATAGTCATGAACAAGTGATTGATAATATCAGGAAAGATAACGAAGATATATGTCAAGAACGACCAACACAATGTGAAGAATTCAAAGATAATTTGGAGAAATTAATAGAGGAATGGGATGAAATGAAGAATGAATTGAAGAAAAAAATCGAAACGGCAAATTTGGTGAAACGAATTGATGAAATTTGTACTCGATTAGATGGAATGTCTTTCTTCATTAAAGAAGTCCAAGGTGGATTGATGACATGTGAAATTGGTCAAGATATTAATGCTGCCAAATCATTATTATCTCATACGAATGATCATAAAAATATGATTTCTGATACATTCACTCCATCATACGAAGAGAATGAAAATGAAATAAAAGAAGTAATTGATATAATGGTAACGATACCATTGAATGATGTGGAAGAAGGAGGTACAGAAAGTGGATATTTGACAAAGAAACAGAATGATCATTTCCAAGAAGAAATGACAGATCGATTAGATCGATATGGTGATTTAATGGAGGAGTTTGCACGTACCATCGATAATCGTGAAGAACAATTGACATATGCCATCCAACTCTGGGAATTACAAGGAGAATTTGATGATTTGGAACAATGGATCGCTGAACGAGAATTGGTAGCGAGTTCACATGATGTCGGTCATGATTTAGATCAAATCATTGTCCTTCGAGAACGTTTCGATGATTTTGCTAATGAAACTCGATCAACTGGAAATGAACATATTAATCGAGCGAGACAATTAAGCTCCAAATTGATTGATGCTTCACATCCTGAATCGATTAAAATTTCAGAATGGACAAATAACGTCTCGGAAGTTTGGCAGGAATTGTTGGAATTGATGAAAACTCGATCAGCCATGTTACAAGCAGCTTATGAACAAAGAAAATTCTTAGCAGAATGTGAAGACGCTCTTACTATGATTGATGAGAAGAAAGTACTCTTAAAAGATGACGAAATAAACGATGATGATGATACTGATTCCATCTTAACTTTTGCCGATACATCATTAGAGGACGATAATCAAATCGAATTAAAGAGAAAAGAAAAGAAAAAAAAATTAAAACCATTCAAAAATTTGAATTTTAATGAAAAAGAAGAGGATATTAGTGGAATTGATGAAGAAGAAAATGAAGACGATGAAATTGCTGATTTGATTGGCAATGGCACAGTAAAATATTCATCAGCTGTTCGACGTCATACACAATGGATGGATGTAGAATTGAAACCGATCGAAAAAATGGTTGAAGAAATTCAACAATTCTACAATACGTTACGTGAAGCTTATGGTGGAGATGAAGGAGAAGCGATGGATAATAAATTGTCGAAATTATTAAAATCTTTCCAACAATTAAATGATTTAGCAAAGACTCGTGAAGGTTCACTCACCAGCAAAGATGATTTACGACGATTCTGGATTTCAGTAAGTGATCTATATGTTTGGGTGGAGGATATCGAACATAAATTGAAAATGCAAAAAAAACCGTTGGATGTAAGTGCGGTTGAATTGATGATTAATCATCATGAAACGATTCGAAGCGATCTCGAACATGAGAGTATGGCGTCGTGTTTCAATTTGGGCAAGGACATTCTTCAGAAAACAAATATTCCTTATCGATCATTGAAGAAAGTACAAATGCAATGTGTCCAATTAATGATTATTAATATAACATTTTTAACAGTTTGGGAAAATCGACGAGATGATCTTGATTTATTATTGGAAGCATATATGTGGGCAAGAGATGCTAGTATCGCCGAAGCATGGTTAAATGTTCATGAGCCAAATGTCTCTGGTGATACTTTCGGTGATTCGATCGTTACAGTTGAAGCTTTAATTGCTAAACATGAAGAAGCACAAAAAGCATTAATCGCTCAACGACCACGATTTGATGATTTGAAGAAATTGACGAAATTGGAAAAACGGGCACAATCTCAACAGATCGATGTACGATCTTATAATGCCACCAAATTTGGAATTCAAGAATTCAATGAGAAGGAAATTATTTCTGATTTTTATGCAGTGAAGAAAGATTTCGTTCAAAAATTTCCAATTTCTGTCGATATATTAAAAACAAATGGAACTGATGTCACGGATAAATATGGAGAATCATCACCACATATTATGCAACGGAATGGTAGTGGAATGATGAAGGAACGATCGTCTCTAATTGAACGAGACTCGTCGAATTTACAAAGTCCAACTAAAGTTCCAATTCCAACATCCACATCAGGATCATTGAAACATTTGGAGGGAACGTCTTCAACCGACATAATACGTTAAATTATTATTTGAATTTTTATTTATTTATAATTATTTAATAATTTTATTTTTATAGCGACAAAAGAAGGTATGTTAACGAGAAAACACACATATGAATCAGTGGAACGGCGAGCATCACAACGATCTTGGGAAAAGATGTTCTGCGTTGTAGAAGACAATCAGATCATTTTCTATAAAGATAACAAACATCGACGATCTGTTAGATTTTTTCATTTTTCCCATTATCTCAATATATCATTATTTTCAAATTTTTTAGGGTAAAAAATTAGGAGGTGCATTATCGTTACGTGGAGTGATTTGTGAACGTGCAGTAGATTATTTGAAGCGACCAAATGTCTTCCAAATCAGGTTCAAAAAAAATTTTTTAAAAATATTTCTATAAGCTTTTATTTTTTCAGTTTTGTGGATGGCGAACAATATCTATTCCAAGCGAAAGATGAAGGATCAATGTTGGATTGGATCGAAGTCATATCAGCTAATGCTTTATCTAAAAATGCTCATGAACCATCAATGATTTCAACAAGAGCTTCCACTCTCCCATCAGCAGCACCAGCAGAAGGTTCAGGTGAAAATGGATCAGGTGG
Organism: Seison nebaliae; assembly: GCA_023231475.1. Classification (NCBI taxonomy): domain Eukaryota; kingdom Metazoa; phylum Rotifera; class Pararotatoria; order Seisonacea; family Seisonidae; genus Seison; species Seison nebaliae. The sequence goes on along the minus strand of JALJEE010002326.1, from coordinate 42,618 downwards.
AAAACGATCTCCGGGAAGTAGTATTCGTAGAAAGTTGTTCAGTTTAAGAAGGAAACATTAATCAGCAGTGAAGATTGAAAGAATGAATTCGTCACAAATGATCTTTTATGGAATAAAAAATACTCACTCAATTTACCAATTTGAGAGTTTATACTCCACAATCCAGAATCCAGAATAACAATTTAATCTTTTTCCTCTTTAATTATTTGTAAATTTTTCCCGATTTCTATTTCTCATTACCATTTCCCCCTTTTTCCATTTTTCCATTTTTCCCCTTTTCAATTTTTCTTCTTTTCAATTTTTCCTCTTTAGCAATTCTATAACCAATTCTTATTATTACCATTTCTCAATTTTCATTATCAACTCCCATTATCAATTTACCATTACCAATTTTATTACCAATTCTATCCATCCATCAAACAATAACATCAACAACAACAAAAGTTAATTTATATAAAAACATGAAAATGAGTATGATCTGTTCAATTTGTTACTGATGATCAATCCAAAAAGACATATCGAAGAAAAGAGAATGACAAGAATATTTTTTTTCCTTCTTCCAAATTATTTCTTCTTTTCTTATTTTTCCTATGTCTTCATCCTAAGTCTTCAACCTAAATCTTCATCATATGTTCTCCATCTTTTGTCTCCATCCTTTGTATCAATTTTTATGTTTCCATGTTCTCTTTCTTTCTCAGTTTTGAATTCTATTTCTCTCCCTCATCTCTCGTTAAGTTTAGGAAAAGGAAAGAAATATCTTTTTCATCAACATCAACATCATCATGTGGAAGAATTGCTTCTTCTCATCACAAAAATCAGAGAATAGAATATCGGAAAATTTTTAATAAACAAATTTCTTATATCAAATATTCTCTTCAGCTATTCACAAATTTCTTTAATTTCATTTTAATGGAATTATCTCCAACTTAAATTAGATTAGCAAACGAAAATATCGCTTCATTTCTTTCTTTCATTTGTTGACAATTTTTTTAATTTCCATCAATCTGAAGGATGCAGATTATTCGTTATTATCTGTCGACTCATAAACATATCTTTCAAAGAAATAATAAGTCTCTTTCTCTTCTTCACATCTGAAAATGATCCGCTTTCAATTAATTATTAAACGTTCCATTAAACAACTCTTCTTTCATTTTCAGAATTATCTGCATATCTATCTCCTCTGTTGAACATGCAAACAACAACAATAAACATGTTAATGATCGTGTCAAGGAGGACGAGACGGAACTTTCTCCAGAGCATTGCTGCCGAATTTATAATTTTCCTAATTTTCTCATTTTTCCTCAAATAAAATCGATTCGATTCACTAATATTTACTCTTCTCGCATTTTTCTCTTCCACTAATTCTCAAATTAACTGATCTCTCAAACTCATTTATATATCGACGAGAGATAGCTGAAAGAAAACGAAAATTTCATTTAAATCTTTTTGGAACTGTTTGTTTTCTTTAATAAAATTATTATTACAAATAATAGTCGTTAAATTCTCATTTCCCCAATCTTCCACTTCTTCACTATATTGATTGTGAATAGCCATATTGGTTATTTTACAACTTACGTATTTTAAATCACTTAATCTTTATCAGTTCGTCTTTCCCCAGTCTAATAAAACGTTAACTTATGTTAATCCTGACTAATTCCACTTTTTACACATACATCAATTTTACTGCCCTATAGATATTAATTATTCTTAAATCATTCCGCAAACAATGTTTCCGCATTCGATACGAAATTATATTGGGGCGTGCGTACCGCAGTGGTCTATGCACGTTCCCAACGTCACAACGATTGAGACATACGTCTCATGAAAGATAGAGATCTCCTATCACTGACCGTAAGGGAATAAATATTCAAGTTACTAAAATAATATCGAAATTAATTGAAAAAAGTCCTAGTAATTGATAAATTTCTAGTCACATAATTCAAGCGTAATTTTGATTATTTTACAGTTCGAGATTTGATTTCCATCAATTGATTAAAAGTCATCAAAACTAATTGGTTTGTTAATTACTAAATCTTCGTCTTGCCAGCTTTTTTTGCACCAATATCCTTTTTTTGTTTTATATTCAACTAATTACTAATTTAATAATTTTTTAAAGTTGCATCAGACATCGAAAATCAGATATAAATTAGGAAAAGGAAAGGAAAAGTTCATTTTATAAGTTTTAACATGTTTACAATCGGATCGGCTTATTCCGTTTAAAAACAATGACATTGAAACTATAACGTTTAAAATTAACTTTCCAATTCAACTGCGGGAAAAGAAGATTTAGAAAAGTGAAGAAAGTTTCCATAGAGGAAAATATTGGCTATCTAAAAGTAGCCAAAATATTTTTCAATTTTTTAATCTCCGATCGAACTAGATAAAATCTTTTATAAGTTTCTAGGTAATTTTAAACCGAAGGATGACCATCGAAATTTATAGCTTATTGAAATGTTGAGAACATGGAAGAGGATTTTCCATCAACACATTAGGAACCATAAATGGATACCGGATCATAGTACGAAATTGCATGAGGATAAATTCCTTCAAAATTTAGATGAAGTTTTCGAGAAGAATTTTCAAAATAGATCTTTCAATCGTTTCAAAACATTAACACCGCAATTAAATGAATTATATTTATTGGAAGAGAATAGTGAACAATTAAAACGATTGGTGAATGAAGCGGAAGAGATGGATGATGATGAATTTCGGATGATATGTGTGAATGATTTGAATGTAGAAATGGATAAATTCGATTCGAAAAGAAAGAAGTTTTATTCTGATTTCCAAATTTATATAATTCAACAAAATGAGAAGGATTTCGATAAAATTGAAATGGAAATCCGTTCAGGTATCGGTGGTCAGGAAGCGGCATTATTCGCTACTGAATTATTTGAAATGTATAAGCATTTATTAATTCATTTGAATTGTTATTATGAAATTGTTCGATTAGATCGAACTGATTTGAAAGGAATAAAGTTTTGTTCGTTGATAATCCATTCATCTACTCAACAATCAATCAATCGATTATTGACAAATGAATCAGGAATTCATCGAGTTCAACGAATTCCTTTAACGGAGAAAGGAGGACGAATGCATACATCAACGGCAACTGTTGCTATTCTACCTCATTGGAATCAGAATTATTTGGATGAATTTCTCCTCAATGAAAATGAGTTAAAGTTCGACGTGTACAAATCGTCAGGGGCAGGTGGACAACATGTAAATAAAACGAATACAGCTGTTCGAGTTACTCATAAACCGACGGGTGTTGTTGTCGAACGTCAATGTGAACGATCACAAGTTTTAAATCGACGCGATGCGATTAATGCATTGAAAATCCGATTGATCAACATTCAGTTTGAGAAGGAAGAGAGTGAGAGAAAATCACAAAGGAAAACTCAAATAGCCGAATCGATGAGATCCGATAAAATACGAACTTACAATTATCAACAGGATCGAATAGTTGATCATCGAATTGGTTCCAAATTTGGTACATTCTCACCATTACATCAGTTACTCATTGATTCGACATTGATTTTTAATATGTTGAATTCTGTTCGATTGAAATTCGACGACGAATATCTATATCAACATTTACTTGAATATAAATAAATAAAAGTTGACGATGTAAAACTATCAAATCTTCCTTATTTTCCATCTGTAATATCATTATAAATATAATATCCATCTGTTCAAGTCAATCATTGTCCCGTTAGCTAAAATATGGAAATGAAGGAAATAGAGACGAGAATAAGAATAATTATGATATTTGAATGAAGAAATGGAAAAATGATTAATCAAGTGAAAACTAAATTATCAACGATAAAATTGTGGTGGTTCAAGAGATCCTAATTTTAATTAAATTAGGAAGAATACTGCAATTGCATGAGAATATGAGATTCTATTGAATAAAATGATTACAGTAATCAATCTGCCAAATTAATGATTACGAATGTCTTACAGTTATGAAAATTCAGTGTCTATCGCAAATATTGTGCGGAATGTGATAAAGAATATTTATTGTTAAGTAACTTCTACAAATGACTTATGAATAATTCGCATAAGGATCAATTTGAACGTTATTTTCGTAGTATCACAATTCGATCGAATTCTATTAAGATATTTAATAGGATTTATCATTTCCTTTAAAATATTTGGATGGAGTCTGCTTTCTAACAGTTCTAACTTTATTTAGAATTATTTATTAGCTTTTATTAATATATTTAAAAAATTTTTTTAGTATTAAAACGCGGAATCTACATAGTGCAAGGCGTAAAGAAAATCAATAAGGGAAGAAAAATTGTTAGTTGGAATAGAAAAAGAGGAGATAAATACCTCTTAACGATTAACAATGAAAAAGGAGGGATACCCAATGGTATTACCCATTAGACAGAACATAAACGAGTGATTGAATGGACGTTTACATCCGAATAAAATGCGACAACACCTATTATATGCTCTATCCATAAAATGATTGGGGGGCAGTTCTCAACGTTTTGATTTTCCTTCTAAAAAGGACAATTCTCAAACCTCATTTTGAACAGATATCAACCCTCTTGAGAATTGAGAATTACCCGGGTACCCATAGAGTGTATGGACTGTATGGAAAATGAGATTGATGCGAATAAATTTGGATCTGATTTTGTCAATGTAAGAGGAAGACTTCGGACGATTATCAATTAGTTAGGACTTTGGACTTTCTGGTGTTACATTCAATTTCGCACTGGCTCATTATTCTCACAAACCGTTTTCAAGTTTTTTTAATGAGTTTGCGAGGATGGCTCATCAGCATATGCAAGAACTGCCGGATAATTATAGTTTTCCTGTGAAAACGAGAATAGGTTATTGCAAGGAATTATTAAATCGTCAGGTATTTTCCCAAATACCTTAACGTATGCCTTTATTGATTGCATATTCGTTTCCAATGCGTCCATTCATTTTTATTCGAACAATCGTGGAATCTTTCAACAGCAGTTCGACTTTATTATTCGATAGATCATTGACAGTTGTATGATTTTTATCCAATAAGGTCGGATCAGGTTTACTTGTACTATATTTCACACTCTCTCTCAAGTTTTAAAAATATTTATGAAAAATAATGGCATAGTAATGATCCTTCCTTTTTGACATGTTTAATAATTCTACTCGGCAAATTGTATTGATAATCTTTAATTGACGAATGACAATGAAATAAATACACGAACTGTCCGAATCTGGAAAAAATGGTGAGCAAATCTAAGGGTGACGAAATCACCGTTGTTCGAATTTTAGTTAAAAAAATGGAATAAGAAAAAATCAAAAAGTAGACAACCATGACAGTGATGATAGAAATTTATTTTTTTCCGTGATCCGGAAAACATAGCAATAGACGATAGTACAAATAGAGAGAATCAACAAATAAATTAACAAATTTTCAAAGGACAGAATATTCAAATAAAAAAATCCAATGCAATTTCCAAAACTAAAAAATTTCTAATTTTCGATTCCAATTTTTGTTTTCGTTTCAATTCGTGAACAACGAAATTTGCATAAATAGAGAGAATTTCGTGCTAAAATTTTCATTTTGTGTTTTAATTTCTTTTTCCTTTCATTATATATTCTTCTTTTAGTTTTCATTACAAATCAAAATGGGTTGTTCAGATTGCTGTCGTTGTTCATCATGCGTTCCTCAATGCTGCTCACCTCCACCACCATGCCCATGTCCATGCCCAGTGATTAAGCGATACGTAGTGGTACGATGTGCCCGTCCTACATGTACCAGTTCATGCAGTTGTCCTTACCGATGAGGAACGTTAATTGGAAATGAGATAACGGTTTCAAATCAAGCAACAATTCATTAGACATACGTTCAGATTAGTGGGATATATTCTAGGGATCATGTTTAGACTGACAATCGAACGAATTTCTATAGCGCGTTTGAGAGAAGCATTACCTTGTTAATTCTTTTTCAAGAATCTTAAGTTTTTTAGAATATTATTATAACATTTAAATAAAAAAAAGCCCAATGATAATATCTTTTATAAATTTTCAATTAAAACTTTTCTTAAAGTTCTTTAATATTTAAATTATTTTATTATATGTGATAGATTAGAAACGATTATATCATTCGATTATCTATTCGAAAGTTTTCTTATTCGAACATTCGCAATTTGTATAGTTGACTATTGGACATCTGAGTTCCATTAAATTACAATCTGAAAAACATTAGTGATAATTTTAAAAAAAATATTCCCTAACAACACAAATTCTTCACACAATGTTTGCACTTTCCACAACGATTTCTGCCCGTTGTCGAGTAGAAAGGTCGTTTAGATGTTTCAAGAGTTAATCTGTGAAGAATTCAGATGAAGGAAATGAAATGACAAATGAGAAACCCATTGAGATAATTGCAAACGTAAAATTTTTTCAATTTACCTTTCACTTTACAAACACTTACACTACAACCAAGTACTACTGCACTGGATGTCATCACCTAAAGAGAATTAACAAAAAAACTGTCAAATTAATTTTCTTATTAAACTTGAGAATAATGTTCGATAAAATTGGATTGAAGAACTCGACCAGTTCCATATCGGAAATTCTTTTCTTCCAATAACCATAATTCAATTACATCTCTCCACTTGGACGTAATTGGAGCAATAGCAATATTCTGTCCAGGCAAGAGTCTTGGATTAACTTGATTTTAGATAATAGAGGAATAAATAAAAAAATATCGGAAAATAACTAGGATCATATCGTTTCTTATGAGAATCATGTTTAAAGGAACAACTCTCACTTAATCCTGTTGCAAGTGTCGCTAAATATTTATCCCATTTCTTTTAATTAGCAATTTTAAGAAACGTCTGAATAAATGAAATTTCTGACCATTAACGACATAAAAATCAGAGATGATTCACGACGAAATTCGTTATGAATTTTCAATGAAATTTTTGAATTATTCAACGTTCCTTCCAAATGTTTTGAAGGAAGAGAACAAGCCGAACTGGAATCTTTCCATTTATCAAAAATTTCATTTCGACACATCGATTTTGTATTTGTTCCTATATATTTTTAAAGAAATATTTCTAAAATTATTTTTTCTCAAACTTTCTAACTTCCTCCATAATATCCGACAAGTGACAATGATGTGATGAGAGTGATTGTTGTCGAACCAAAAATAGAAATTCTTTTGACTTTTTCGATCGGTGTCAAAGTTGGACTGGTGAAAACTTGGGAGATATTTTTCAATTTCTTTGGAATGTAATTCATTTTTTCTTTCGAAGCAAATTAGTTGGAAAGAAAAATGTTGGATTGGAAGAAATATAATGACGGTCATTAATCGTGGAAATGTTCCAGATGTTTATATAAATAGATGTCATTCATTGACATTAAGAATAATTAACTTTATTTGTTAACAAGGAATGAGTCTTTACAAAAGGTAATAAAAAAGATGCACTCAATTCTAAAACGATATAGTTTGATGAATGGAACGTTTTGCCCATTAATTAATTAAGAATCAAATAATGATTGATTGTCTTCGTGGACTAACATCTTGTTATGCACTTGTCTATGATGAGAATATTGGTCTTGCAATGATTGTGGTAAGCTGTTCAAACTGAATTCAATTAAATAATTTGTTACTGGGAAATCGATTACTTTGAAATCGACCGACGTTTCCGAACCGTCAGCAAATTTGACCAAGAGCGAAATTGTTTTTCCCGGATCTCTATATCCCAATTTCCATAAGGCCAATGAAGTAATACGAGACGTATAGGATTGAATGAGAATTGCTATCTTAAATCGATGTGTCAATATCTGACAATAATTTACTTCATGTTGATGTACTGGATTCGTATTTAAATTTCCTATGACCATTTCCCGTTCGTTTGCTGATAATCGGGCGATTGAATTAAAAAATGGAAGTCCCTTCACCAACGATTCCCATTGATTGGTGTTGGAGCCGATGGAACGTTTGAGTAAAATGATTTGGAGATAGGGACAGTTGCTAGGACATTTGTGGAGTAGTTTGGAGTCTAGACTTGGAACATATGGACATACGGTATAATTGATCGGCATATTAAATTGAAATCCTTAAAAATAATTTTTTTCCCAAATCTTTTCAAATGACCTAAAGAAAGTGAGAGAAGTTATGAAGTCAATCTTCAATATTTATATGTGGAGATGTTGCGTGCGAATCAGAAACACAAAAATATTGAAAATACTGAAAAAAACCGTTTTCCAGGAATGAAGTAATTTAAACTAGTTCAAATGAGAGATCTGTTTTCTCCTTCGAAAATTTCCATTTTCAATGAATCATTAAACATTCGTTAGATATAAATTTTTAGCTTCAACTCTTGTCTTGCGAGGAACGGCGAAAATATTCAAATTCTAATTAAACTGTTTAAATCTCTGAAAAAAGTGTTTGAAATTATTGAAACGGATTCAAATTTTAAGCTTTAAATTCTTTAATTAAGAAGTTCTATTAATCCGGTAAAGAATTGAATTAATTGGATATCATTGTCATAAAACCATTTTATTGATGTGGAAATGATGCAGAATAGAAAAGATCATTCAAATAGTTTGAAACGAAAACAGGAATATTTGGAGAAAATTGTCAGTTTTTTTCTTTTTGTACTAATAATACGACGGAATTTAAATGAAATGATTTATTGGAACAATTCTTATAAATCTTTTCTTTTTTCAATTCTTCAAAAAAACAAAAAAAAACTAATCGAATTTTAATTGACTCGTAGAGAAAGCAAAGGCAGTCATCTAATTCACTTCAAATCATTTCCAAAAGTATTCCCATTACAATGAAGATAAGTGAACCGCCTGAAAGCTTATTGTTATTTTTTTAATTCTTAAAATTTTCATGCAAATTTAAACAACATGACACGATCTTGTTTTTCTCATGTGTCTCGTCGTGAAATGAATAAGACATGTGTCTCCTTCAACACAATTTCAATAAAATATATTTCCACAAAAAACAATCAAATGATGATGAATTGCGTTTCTTAATTTTATTTTGTTTCTTTTTGAACATATATCTCGTTTTCTTCGATATCTCATTATGAAAAATATTTTTGAAATTTATACATTTTTTTACTTTCACTTTATTAAAGAACTAAATGGTGTGCGGATGAAACGATTCTCATCGATCGATTTGATGTACGATCAGAACTCTTACAAATAACTTCAGAAGGTGGAGAATTGAAAGGAACGGTGAAAGATTATGATGTTTTGGATGAAGAGAATTATCGTAAATGTAATTATGAAAGATATCGGACGATAATTCATAATGAATTACGAAATGGTTAAAATTTCCATATAATTTTTTTTATTTAAATTTTTTCAAACTTAATTGAAGTTGATGAAGAGGAATATCTTAATCGATTGAACGATTATAATGAAAATGATAAGATTGTTTATCATAAAAAGTTTTCTTTATTATTTAAAATTTTGAATTTTATTTGAGAATATTTTGAAGGAAAAAATTGAAAAGAGAAGAGAAACAAAATGAAGTGGAATTCGTTTATGAGAATACTCCGATTCTTCCGGCGAATCATGAGATTGACGAAAATTATTTGAATGACGATTATAATTTTGACAATTACGTAGAAGAAACGTCATATAAGAACGATGAGAAATTGGCATATAAGAAAGAATATCGATCGGAAGACATTTGTCATGATTATGGAATTCGTTTACGTCATTATCTCCGCAATATTCGCCATGAAATCAAACAAAAGAATGAAATGGAGAGAAAAGCGAAAGAACGTTTGGTTGAAATGAATGAACAACAAGATCAATCGTTCCAACAAAAAACACGACGCCGCCATCGACGTCGTATTCGATCGAAACATGATGTGAGAAATGTATGTAATTCTCCATTGAATTATATTTTAGATGATAATTCGTCAACAAAAAAGAACGATGATCTGGACGGTTTAAGTAGAGAAGAAATTGAGTTAATGAATGAGATTAATCGTCAGAATGATAAAAATCGATCAAGAACTAGATCATCTTCATTCTCTTCAACTTCTTCATCTGCATCGTCAAGAAGTTCCAGAAGAAAATATCGTCGAAGAAATAAGAGATATATTTCAACTAGTAGTAGTAACCATAGTGGAAGAAGTGAGAGTCGAGAAAGAATGAGACGAAGAAGATCAAGAAGAAGTCCACCATCTCATCGTAATTATGGTAAAACGAGAATTGAGATTAAACATCGACATCGAACATCATCATCGACATCTTCTTATAGTTCCTCATCGAAGAATTGTCGAGGGAGAAGAAAAAAGAAACGAATAGAAGTAAAAACTTCTGATAATGAGAAGAAAATTATTAGTAGAATTAATTTCCTTGATCAACCGAAAAAGACATCAATTACTGATAATAAAACTATCGAACAATTATTTAATTTTAAGAATCGTATTCGACGTCAATCAGTTTCTCCGATAAAATGTTCAAGAATTCAAAAATCGGGACATGTCAATCTTTCATCGTCATGTACTTCGACGACAATTATGATGTGTCGACAAGATCAGATTAATAATGTATCATCATTATCATCATTATCATCATCATCTTCGGAAAATGAAAAAGAGAAAATAGATGAAACACCAACAAAAAATGTTTCAACGAAAGATGATGGAAAATTAATGGTGAAATTAGAGAAGGAGAAATTAAGACGTCAATTGTTGAAGAATATTGAAGAGAATTATCAGATCGATAAGAAACAAGAAGAGATAACGGAAGCGGTGAAGAAACAAGAGAAAAAAAATCGGGAGAATGAATTTAAAATTAATAATGAAACGAAAGAAGTCGAAATTCAGGAATGTCTACCTCCAATAATACAATTAGAGAACGGTGAACAGTTGACGACGTTTCGTCGTTCAAATCCTATGATGAAACATCGAACGAGACATTATCGTCGTTGATTTTTTTTAATTTTATCTTTTCCTTTCCAATCATCCTTCTTATGAAAAGATGAATTATTTTAAAAAAATTGAATGAGATATAATTAATGAATTTGAATTTGGATGAATAAAAATTATTTTAATTATGAAAAATCTCCTTGAAACTTTAAAAAGGATAATCATCAGCTGATTTATCATCTTTCTTTGAGTATGTTACATTCCGCATAATATCCATTTCTGGTACGGGTTTGTCGTTCGAATTAGTTGTTGTTGTTGGTTGTGGTGTTGCGTTATTGTTATTAATATTTGCAACAGTTTTATTATTTCTATATTGAGTCCATTTGTCGCGACCGAACGTATAAGTAGAATTAACGGTGGATCTTGTGAATATCCAAGCTCGATTAGTATAATCGACCATAACTGGTGGAATCGGTTGTTGATTTTGTATACTACGAAATAAATTTAGGAATTTTTTGTTCGAAATTATAAAGTAAAACAATTTTCGATATAATGCCATTGCAACAAATCCAGCTAAAGCTAAAATGAAGAGTACAAGAAAAACGATTCCTCCAATATTCTTCTTTTCTGATTAGAATAAGTTCGAGAAATTCTTTCGTGAAAATAACACACTATACTAACTTTTATGCCACTGTGGTTTGGTTGTTGTTGCAAGAATTATTCTTTTAGTGGTGGTTGTGGAAGTGGAAGTTGTAGATATTTCAGTAGTTGTTGTCAGAACTCCATTTCCATTAACTGATGATTAAAAAAAATGAAAAATAGGAAAATATTCTTTATAACTTTCATAATACATTTCGAACGTATTACTTCCACTCGCACGATTGACCATACTACTATCAAAATTAACTTGAACATATTGACTTTTTGTGGAGACTATCAGAATTGGTTTTGTCACTTCTCCACATAGTACTTGATCGATACCGGAAGTCTGGGAAATCTTCACTTGTTCTTTGATACACTTTCTAAAAAATCATACGGAGAGAAGTAGGAAAATGGAAACTACCCAGTAGTATCAGCATCAGGTAAACTACTACTTAATAGCCATATGTGAATACTTTTTTGTAAGGAATTCTTAATTTTTATTGTACAAGAAGCATCTTGTTTATTTACGATGAAACCTTAAGAAATATATCAAATTAATTTTCAAGTTAAAAAAGAAAAATTCTATGAATTTTCAAACCTTTATAGACGGATATTTCTTTCGTCCCTTGACATTCATTACTAAGAATATCACCAATTGATGGTTGTGGTACACAATGATATTTTGTAGTCATTGTATTTGCAACAACATGTGTCTGATCATTTGGAGATTGTGCGCATCCCATCAAATTTAAGGAAGAGGAACCGAACATCAATGTACAGCTTTGAGATGTACAATATTTATTTCCATCATCAGTAGGTCTAGTACATTCATCGCCACCATTACCACAAACTAAATACATTTATAAATAAGAAGAAACTGTTATTAGAAAATAAACTTTGGTTTGTTCTTCTATAAACAGATGAAAAAACGGAGATCATATAATTGGTTGGACAAGATGCCACGTCAATGAATTTTGTGCGACAGACAGTTTTGATTAGTAGATCCGATGCTCGCTTAAACGTCGCATATCCAGGTAATTGTCCTGGAGAAGATGTAGTAATAGTTTGCCCACTTACCTTACATGTATCAGTGGGAGAACGTTGAAATGCTGAAATGATTTATTGTTAAAATGGAAAATATTTAAACATAAATATAAATAAAAGTTTATCAGACTAACTTACATAAATGAGTTTAATTTTGTAATTTGCCGAAAGTTGAGGAATTGTAATTGAAAATTCATTTTCACAAGTGTTCATCAAAATTTTTCCGCGAACATGTCCACAATATTCTTCCTTCACCAGACCGTCGGTTAAACTCATCGCAGTATTCGCTTTGCATCTAAAGCACAAAGTTTACAGAACTGAATAATTAAAAGAAAATCCAACTTGAACGTAGAGAAACTGGGATATGGTAAGATGATGCGATAAGAAATAATCTGAATTTTCTGTTGGAGATTATTCGATTTAAATTTATGTGTACAACCAGTGTTCGCTCCATTTAATTCGATGGTGCCAACACCATTTAATATGGTTTCTTGTGCACTACACAAAGTAGTTTTTTGTTGAAAGCTTTCTATTATAAAAAATTGAAATTATTAAATTAGCACAGATCGGCGCTAATTTCATTTTCGATATTTACTTTACTTGGGGTTTTTTTTAAGTAATTTAAATCTTTGATTTAAAAAAAAAAGTTCTAGTGCTACTAACGTGGAACACATAAATATCTGAGATACAAATAATCAGCAGTATTGTTACATGAATTACTAAATTTCTTCTTAGCATAAAACTGACATTTGTTTAACCCGCCACAAGTATTTTCCACATAACTCGCTTCAAAATAACAATCTGTACTTCTATATTTTCGTTCAAGAGAGTAAGCAGAATGATAAAGAGTTAAACTTCTGTTGACAGGAATGTGTTATACTTACACCAAATTGTGCAGCTTCAAAAGCAATAAAAGTATCAGGTTGATCGCAAGATAATTTCTGAATTTCGTTATTTGTACAAATCAATTTCTTTTGTGACTCTATTTTTCATAACGATTGTTATCTATCAGTAAGTAATTTAAAAAATTAACTAATGTCATTAACAGAAGATGGTGCGGCGGTGGTAGTTTGAATTATCGGGGGTAAAGTCTTCTTCATTTGACACTGCCAATTTAGCGGTTTTACGATGGCTGATAATTTAAAAGAAAATTCAAATAGGGACTGAAATTAAAGAAACATTCATAATAAATTCTCATTCCTTTGTACGTTTGATCGTCATCGGTTCTTGTTGTACTTGACAATGTTATTTCAACAACATTCGTACAAGATTCGAAAACAAAACTCCCACTGATTCTTTCATTACAATACCTTAACGATTGTAAACCGTCATCAACTTCGATATAATCCGAATTTGTACAACTAAGAAAAAAAATGAAGATAAAAAATATTGATAATTGGAATATTTGGAGAAATAAGATATTAAACTTTGAGGTTTTGATTTGAGAAATTGGTAAATCCATTTGAATGATAAAAATGTTATACAATTTACTTGTAGTGCCAGTTAATTTGATAACACAATTCTGCTTCGTATTTGGATAAGTGGGATAGTTTGGTGATTGAATATATCCACTCTCCCCGAATAAATAAGAAGTTTGACAAATATTTTCACCGATTATTGATGAGTGAACTAATTAAAATATATTGAAAAAAATTTAAGAAAAACACTATAACTTGGCAAGAATTGATAAGTATATTGGACATATGTTGCAATTTGGCTACAAAGTGATATTTGTTCATGAATTAATCCAGGTAAACATAAACGTTTTCCACCACAGATTCCATCCACTTTCGACGAAGGTTTCGAACAGTCACCATCTTTTGAAACACAACGTTTCTCTTTCGTATAACCAACAGATGAATCTCTTATTACAATCACGTAGTTCGATGATGGCGATCTTAAAAAGCTGAAATCGCCTACACAAACCGATTTGGTTTGAATCGGTGATAATTTCTTATCATAGGGAACGATAACAGGCTTGAATGTAAACGGTCGTTTGGTAGTTGTCATATCAGGAACTAAATTATTTGCTTCCGAACATGCTGATATCGATGCACGAGTAACTAAAACAATTTATAATTGGAAATTAGAAAATAATCTTCAAAATTTCTGAACTTTCCGCATATAATCGAATACCTTTGTGTAGTGTGTATTTAGCGGCGAATTTATGACGGACTAATAATTTAGTACCACAACTGGTTAGGAAGCTTTTCGTTTTGGAGTATCCACATACTTTTCTTTCAATTTTTCCATCAGTGACGTATAATTCGTCGACGGAACATCTTTATTGGAAATAAAGTTAATTACATATTGATTTTAAATTTCTAATTTTAACTTAGTCAGCTTTCCAGGATATGTCGACATTGATAAATAATAAAGATCAATTACGTAATTATTCGGTGCCGTTATTAATTGAGAACAATAAATGTTATTAGTTGACGACGATCCAGTGAGAACGATTGAAGGATTATCTTCATTTAATACGATTGTTTTACTGTCTGATGAACAAATGTCTTTCTTATTTACTTTATCGGTTTGATCTGGAAGAAAAATTATTTTTATTAAATTAATAATTTTGGGACGTACTTGGAACACATCGATATTTGACATTTTGATAAGTCGAAGATTTCAATTGACATTGTGCTAAAACATGTTCGTCAACATATAATTGACATGTTCGATATCCGGCACAAGTTTCTCTAGCTAAATGTGTCTCATCATGATAACAATCCGTGACACTGAGAAATAAATTAATTTTTATTAATTAAAAACAATGAACCGATAGATACAATCTTTTGGATTACTGTGAACTCCACTGGTTGATGAATCGATTAATATCGATGTTCCTTGATTACACATCAGATTTAAACGATGTCCGGTGCAGCTATTTAAATTTATGACATCCGAAATAACTTTATGAGAAGAAATGAAACTAGAGAACAAAGGAAATGAAAACCGTTTTTTATCGGTGGCGGAGTTATGGTGGTGGTAGGTCCAGTGTATGGTGATAAAGTAGTGAAAGGAGTCGGCTTAGTAATGACATTGTTACATGAATGTTGTCCTGGCCATTCACTTGCCTCAATATACAGATGGAGAGCTTGAGAACCGACTGAACTGATAATCAGTTTTTCTGAACAACTTTCGAAAAGATAAGAATTGTCTCGATATCCACATACTTCAGCACTAAACGTACCATCACTCACCGTCAATACACTATTCTTCAAACATTGTTGTTTACTATAATTGATTAGTTATTATAATTGATGGTTAAGATGAAAAGTTGCCGAAACTTATCAGGTCCAGGTGGTGGTGTTGAATATTGTGCTTTCAAAACGAACACTCTCCATATTTTACTAGGACTAGTCGAATGGTAAACTCGACTACAAGTCTCAGTATCAGCAGTACTTTCAACAAACGCTTTGTTTACTGTGATGCTTTGTCCTGCACAAACGTCATCGGCATCATGAAAATCATCTGAATGAACGAGAAGATTAATCAATTGTAAATGCTGAAAGACATAGGTACCTGGAACAAATTGATAATCAACATGGAAATAATCAGCCTTATGGTTGTTACATGTTAATAATTTGGTTGCCATGTATAGATGGAACGTGCATGTCTGACCGTAACAAAATGGAGGGGAAACACTTTCTTTACAATCTTTCGAACTGAACAATTTTGAAGAATTTTTAAAATTGTATTAAATTTATGAAATACTCCAACGTGGGTTTCGTACAAATTTGGTTCATTGATATTCCTTTGTAACTTTTGATGACAATCAAATGGAAACCTGCCGGTGTTCGAACCACTTCTCTTTCTTTTACACATAAATGTGCCGATTTTACAGGTGAGGCAGTATGTTGAATTTGATATAATTCCATAGGTAATGTAGTC
The DNA here is from genome assembly GCA_023231475.1 of Seison nebaliae. NCBI lineage: Eukaryota > Metazoa > Rotifera > Pararotatoria > Seisonacea > Seisonidae > Seison > Seison nebaliae. The sequence continues at coordinate 26,182 of JALJEE010002326.1, read as the reverse complement.
TTTTTTAAAGTTGTTGTAGGGGTTATACCACCAGATAATGTAGTTGTTATCATTGTCGGTGTGTCTGTTATTGGTGTTGTAACATCGCCAGGACTTAATGGTTTAAATGAACATTTTAATGAAAGTGGCTCTCGAATTATTTGTTGATAATAAATTGAGAATGCATCAATCTTACTCGATATCAATTTGATTGCAATACTACTGGAACAGAAATCCTCGATTATTAACGGAACATAAGTATGACGTCCACAGATTTCCACTTTCCCATTGTTTCCTGAGAGCACCGTCATATTACCATTTTTGCAATCTAATGTCATTTTAATAATGAAAATTTGATATAAATGATAATCGGTAGCTAAAAGATTTTTAAAGCAATTTTTCTTATCTCTCCCATTATGTGTGCTGATTATTCCCGAACTGAATTGCAGTTGGTTAGTAGATGTGTCACAAATATCATTCGTATTGTCATTAATTGCTTCAATCATATTAAAATTAGAAATCATTATTCATCATTTAAAAACGGTAACTTGGGACACAATAATACTCAATCACCAGATAAGTTGATTTCTTATGTTGACATGTCGATAATGGTGAATATTTGGGAAAGACAAATCTCGTTTGGGATCGACTATATAGTCGAATTGTCATTTCATCTAATTTCTCCACACAATCACCAGCACTATCGAACACAATTAGGAATCAGTTCAAGAAAAAAGAAAGAATACTCATGTTTACACGTATTCGTTGCAGAGACGCCATAGAACCATTCCTTTACCATCATCACTTTATTAGGTCCACAATCGATCGTGGAGAATTTTGTATCGGTCGAACATTTCATTAACTTGTTTATCTGCAAAGTTGCTAAGTTGATATGTAGTCGTAAAACTTAAAAATCTCAAATCAAACCATCGATCGACTTGCATGTCAAGATGAGGAAAATAATAGTACATATAATGCTATGATGTATCCTTGTAAAGTCTACCATCGTATATGATAGAAATTAGTTATTACTCTATGGAATTGAGATAATTGAAACTCAATTAATTTAATTTCAATCATAATTTTAACTCTTTCAGTGTCAATTGTTTATTTTACTGGACAAATATTACGTAAAGTTAATAATAATAAGAATAAAATTTTAAGAGTTATTAAACGTGTAGGATGTTATCTTAAAATTGGTAGTAAGGGTATCATGAATTGTTTATCTAACGAATTTTCTTTGACCTACTTTGAACTAATTTTAATTTATGATTGATTATTTCCTTTTAAATTTGCACTAAAATTCAATCGGTAAATACTTACAAGAGGATCTTGAAATGCTCATTTTCATTTTATTGCTTTCACAAACTAATTGTACCGTTTGTACAGACCTACATATTAATTACTGATAATTAATGTTTTCTTAATTTTTTTTGAAATTCCTTAATGTTATCGATCAGATCTAAATATATTAAATGATTAAAAATTTCCAACTATTTTTCTTTATGGATTAGAGAAGAATTAGTGTTTAATTATTCTTTATTATTTATCATTTTTCACAATTCATTTATCGTAATAATAAGAGAAATGGAAAGAATTCAGTTCATTTAGTAAATACAGTATATGTTTATTAACGTAAGATAGAAAATTACGAATAAAATGAAGTTGCTAAAGAATAATGAAGTTGAAAGAAAAAAAAATTCGTAAAATTTAAAATTTTACTGGTCTCAATTTACCAGTTTGGGGTCGTTTAGCACTACGGGAAGATCCCCGACCACCAGTTACAATGTTGGACGATTCACTAACATCATCATTCATCCAACCATTCACTTTACCAGTTACTACACCATCTTCAAATCGAGAATTCTTAAAAGCGGTTCTCGGACGGTGACGACGAATTACATCGTTTCTAACACTTCTTGCTTCACCTGCATCATATCTCTTATTAAATTGATGTTGTTCTGCGGATGCCCGTCCTAGTTGAGGTAAAGCAGTTTGTTCTACTCGGAGTGCTGGTAAGGACCATTCCTTAGCATCATCATCCCAAGTAGCCTGTTTCTTGATGAGATCAATATCATAATAATTGGATGTTCGATTAATAACTGGTTGAATTCGTTCTAGGATCTCAGCCAATAATAACATATTTCTTTCTTGATTTCTTATTGTCTCTAACAATTGACCTTTCTGCTCATTAAACTCAAAGGCCGCATCGGATAATTCCATTTCTAATTGTTTACGTTGATTTATTTCTAATTTCAACATTTCCGTCTTCACCTTAACTTCTTCTTTCGTATTGGCAAATTCTCTGGAAAGTACATCATTCCTCTTTTTCTGTTCTTCTTTGGTTTGTTCGGCTAATTTTCGAAATTCTTCCGCCCTTTCTCGCTCCTTTTGTATCTTTTCTGCTAATTCTTTATTATGCGCTTTCTTTCCTCCTTGTAAACGATTCTCGGTTAGTTGATTGATTCGATGTTGGAGAATCTCTTTCATTTCACCTTTAGTAAACAACTTCTCTCCAGAAGATAATAATGCCGCATCAGGATTTCTAGCAGATTTAAATCGATATTTTCCAAATTCAGGTAAATTTGCCAATTCTTTCGGTACATCCATTTCATATTCAGCCAATTCTCCATTCGGAAGAACAACAGTGAGTTTCTCTCTAACTTTATTACTTTGAAGATCAGTTATATCTTCCGGTCTTTTCGGTATTCTTGCATAACCCTGCTTATCGAAAAATTCAGCTTTTTCATCTTCATTCACTCGTAAATTTAATTTTTCTCCATCAATAGTACGGAATTGTATTCCATGTTCTTTACCCACATCATCTAACACAGGTAAGGGATTCTCTATCGGTTCTATTTCCTTTTCTACTTTCTTCCCTTCTACTATCGCTACTATCTTCTCACCTCGACTACCAATACTATCAAGTTTTATAAAATTTCCATTCTTTTCTCTCAGACGAAATTCGGCAACATTTCCAGCTTCATCTCTTAGCACCATATTACCACGTGGATTACTTACGGTTTTTATAAAATAATGTATATAATTACCTGAACTGGTTTTTGCTGAAACTGATCCAGGTTCCAAATTAGTTATGGGTAACATCGCTCCACGAACATCTACTAAACCGATATGCCTCTGTTCACCGGTTTGACTGTCAACACCTCCTAATACTGCCGTTGAGAGATTGGTGGTTTGGATGGGTTTCAACGTTTTATCAGGTGACAAATAAATCAGTATGGGATGTCCATGTTCCCATTTAATATCACAAACACTATACGTATCGAGAGATTCTAAACCAATTCTGACATTGAAAATATTCGTATTTTGTTGATCGTCCGATAAATAGAACGGAGCTGGCTGTACTAATAATTTATACATCATAGGCTTATTATTACCACCCACTAACGTTATGCTTTTCTGGTTTTCTGTAAAGTTTATTGCTGCCACTTTGTGCATATGTGTCCCTAAAATACACGCCAATGCTTCTCTGCTATTCGTGGCTAAATTAGTTACGATAAATTGTAAAGGATTTGCAATCGTAGCTGTATGTTCACTGTGGTCCGTTTGTTTAACATATTTAATTACTTGCTTTCTAAAATCCACAGCTAAATCTCGAACATAATATCGATCGGAATCGAATCCTTCAATGATCATTTGATGTGTTTTCCCACGATCATTAAATTGCAAATTTTTATTATCACCAGCGGGTCGATTCGCAATTATTAATCGAGATCTCTCATATGAATCAGTTATCAATATTTTATGTTGACCATTAATCTCATCAATTACCACACGTGATATCTTGTAGAATTCACCAGATGGATGTGCTAAAATGAATCTGGTTTTCTGCTGGTTCTCTCCCACTAGTACTAATTGTACTCCGTTCAATTGCAACGGTTCAATTGCCCGCGTATCCGTCCTTTGTCCTATGAGTATCATTGAATTATCGGAACGAAGTTTAATTTGTTGAATTTTCCAATGTTGATCTTGCGAGTTGCGTAGTAAAAGTGGATAATCGACACTGCCCGCCGAAACTTTTATTTGAGATTCATCTCCATATGTCACATGATATCTGACACGATTCGGTGCTTGTACAACAGTTATATCATTTGCAAATTCGGCTATACGATGAAGTGATTGTATCTCTTCAGCACGTCCATCTAAACCGATATAATAAATATCTTTTAGATCACCATAAGCGTTTTTTGCTGCTAATTTCTCTAACTTTTCATTATCTTTAATCGTCGGAACGGTATAGATCTTTTCCAATCCACCATCGATCATTTTCAAATAATGTTTCTTTCCACGTGTATCAATCGATGCCACATCTAATTTATGACCATCTTTTATCATTTGTATCCGAACTTCATTTACCGTTTTCTTACCCATTTCTAATAGTTCCGAACCGACTACATCGATTTCTATTGGTTTCCCATTTTGCATTATCGTCATCTTACGTTGATTTCCTTCTTGTCTTATTTTCAAGATTTTAACTGGTCCTTGACCTAACGCATTTATCGTAACGTTATCCGTTAAGTCAACCGTCGCTTCCGTCGGTTTACCACCAGCACTCAATAGAACTACTGTACCATTCGGTGTAACATGTTGGACAGCTAATGCTTGATTTGTACTTCTCGATTTGGCTTGTAAGTTCATTCTCTTTCGATTACCTTGCTCGTCAGAAACGGCCAGTTTGGCGGGATTTTTAGTTTTTGGTAAAATTTCCATATTAATACTTTGTCCGTTCGTGTCTTTCAAAACCAAAATATCTTTCCCATTCACAATTTTTGTACTCTCAACTGTCAATGCATTTCCGTCACTGGCGGTAACTTTAACCCCGACCGTTCTTACAACCCCATCAGAGGTGGTCAATTCCATGATATGTTCATCTTCCGGTTTTGCTTCATCTTGTCGCAAAATATTCAATTGAACGTTATGTGTCGATCCATCCGCATCTTTCAATTTCGTACTAATTAAACGTTTACCATCAGTTTTAGATGAAACTATTTTAAAATTCGAATTTTCATCACCATGATTGAGAGCGAATGCTAGTTCGTGTGACTCATTTGGCCGCTCAGGATCGTCAGCAAATGTGAACAATTGTTCGGTATTGTCTGATTTCAATTTTGTGGGTGTTGACAGAAGATAAAGTTTCTCCATTTCCCCATCTTTATTCATTTTATCTAAATAAATTGTTGGATGTGTCTCATCTTCATTAGTTATAACATGAATCGGAATATCTTCACCTGTATCGGTTGTAAGAGTAAATTTAACTTCCTCTTTTAATCCCTCATCGTTCACCATTGTCATATGTTGATTCTTTCGAATATTAGTTCTCTCATGTTTTTCAGTTTTCTCCTTCTCTTGTTTCATAGTCATTCCCATTAACATCGAGATTATTTTCCGTTTCTTCTCTTCTTTCACTTGTGATTGTAATTCCTGCATCTTCTTCTTATTTTTTTTCTGCATTCGATTTGCAGCATCTTTCGTTTGTTTTAATTCTTCGTCTTTCTTTTTCATCGTTTCAACATCGATTATTCCAACACCCGTTTCCAATTGTTCTCGTAATTTTGTAATCTCATCAAGATATTGACGGATCATCGCATCTTTCGGATCTTCATTAATTTTCGGTTTATTCTTTATGTTCTTCGCTCGATTCGCATATCGTAAAGTCGACAACGTTTCATCATAATTATTGTCCGATGGTGAAATACAAGCAACCATTACCGTTTTAGTTCCACCACCCAACGAATCTTGCAACAATCTCGTCAATTTTGAATCTCTATATGGAATATGTTTCGATTTACCATCCACCAACGCCGATATCACATTACCTAATGCCGATAGTGATAAGTTTATTTTCGTTGCTTCTTTAAAACGAATTCCAGTTGCCTGTGTTTTACTTTGTCGTTCCGACCCAGCCAAATCCACCAAATTCAATTTTCCAACACGAATCATCTCTTTCTTGTTATGGAACTCCATCGTTTCCATAACAACTGTAAAAATTGAATGAGATCTCGACGAATCAGCATTCATCAACGTTGCTCCAACTGATCGATTGTCCCAACCTTTAGACATTAACAATTCACAATCCTCAATTGATTGACATTCGATCCATGACAAATTCTTTACATAAATACCTTTATCAGGATTTTCCTACAAAACCATATATCATTTGAATAATTATTTTAAATTAATATAAAAACTTTTAATTCCAATTTCGATTTCACATCTTCCCCAAGCAAATCATGAATATCTTCGTTGTAAATTTCAATGTAACTCGAACGTATCAGAAATGTTGTACTGTCTGATGACGTGTCCACCGTATCAAAAATTTGCTTTTTTGAAAAAAAATTATTAATAAAAATCCTTATGTAATAACTTATAAGAAAACTGCAAATGATCTAGGAATTAATCCTCTCTGTGTTCTCGGTTTAGGAACGCCTTGCATGGTAAATGATTTACCTGAACCGGTTTGTCCATAAGCAAAAATTGTACCGTTATAACCCTCACAAACCTGTCATATTATATCATATCGTGTTTTTAAATGTCATTAAAATAATACCAACTGAATCGACTAAACTAAATCCAACTTCAGCATAAATGGTTTCCGTTATCGAATCCGTATCATAAACAGCATCGTAAGAAAAAGTTTTGGGTGGAGCATTAGGAGCTTTGTTGTTGATTAGACTACATTGAGGTTTATTCATTTTAACGATGTTGTCACTTTTTAGTTTGATTTCTCTCTCATTCATCGGTCGGCAACGAACAATAACTTTAACCGATTCATCATGTGGTTGTGCTAGCCCAGGTTTTTTAGCTTTTCCCATTGATTCTGAGAAGGATTTTTTCGTTTCTTATTTTTGAACGATTTGAAGTGTTATGTAGAACTAAGATAATAAAATCTGGCGAAGAAGGCGAGAATAACAAAAGTTTTCTATTGAACGAAAATACGAAAATACGAAAACACAAAAGAAAAACAGAAAAAAAAGAAAAATTATATAGATTCTAGAAATTCGAATAAAACAATTCATTTATTTTTATTTTTTAAAGTTTTTCTTCTCTTCCTTATCGTCCAGTAATTCAAGTGGCGGCAATTCCCAAGTTGACGATGGTTCATCCCATTTAGCCAAATAAAATATCTCCGAAATATCAGAATAATTGCAATCTTTCCTAATAATCGGTTGAACTTTCTCTAACAATTGAGAAAGTAGTTTTAATTTTTTCTCTTGTTCCACAATCATACCACGCAACGAAGTGAATGTTTCAAGATTTTCAGAATGATCGCTCTCTAATTCTTCTTTCATAGCTTCGATTTTTGTATGTTCCTTTTCTAACTGATCTGTCTTTAACTTAATTTCTTTTCTTGTTGGAACGAAATTCATGGCTGCTAATGCGTCGAAGAATTCTTCCGATTTCTTTCTCGTTCGTTCAATGTCTTTGGTGTAAGCGTCAGATAATTCCTGTTCCTTTTTCAATCGACGAAGTAGCTCAGTATTATGAAGTCTCGAACCACCAGTGATTACTCGACTACTCAATAAATTCTCTTCATTTTTCACAAAATTATCGATATCTTTTTTCGTTTTAATCTCTGCCGAATCATCCTTTCTAAAAGGCTGAATGTCTTGAAAACAGAATTCATCTAATAGCGCATAAGAAGGAGGATAGCCCAAATACAATTCCAAAGGCTTCCTCAAATCGCAATGTAATAATTTTAAATGTAACCAAAGTTTTGATGGATCCAACAACTTCTTATAATTTAAATTCAACGACATAACTTCTAATCTTTCATTATAAATTCTATAACCCTCGTACGGAAATTTTTCAATGAAAATGCGCTGATGATTTTGAGTATATAAACGCAGTTTAGTTTCCTTCTTTTCTGTTTCATTTAACTTCTCTCCTACTAACGGTTGAATTTCACTTGCTAATTTATATTTAACATTTTCACCATTTCCCAAAATTACATATATCTCATCATCGATAATTTGATTGATAAAGAAAATGTCGTCGTTTGAGAATTTCCAACAGAATTCATATTTTACACCATTCTGATCGTAGAATAAACTACATCCATTCGTATTCAAATTTAAGAGGGTCAATGTCAATATTAACGATTGTTCATTTTGAATAGCAACAAGTGTTTTATGAGTCAGTGAAATGACGGAGAGAAATTTTATTTCAGAATGATATAAACCAAAGTCGAATCTCTCACCATTTGAATCAATGAATATCTTCTTTGGATAACTGACATAAGCTAAATTGATTGTATTCCATTTAGGATGATCACATATCTTCACTCTGATATCAATGAAATTATTTCGACTATGAATCGAATCAATTTTAAATTCCTGTATCTTCTCTTCGACAAATGAATAGAAACGATATGCGATGGAAGAATCTTCTTCGAATTGCCATTCGAAATTTTTATTTGTCAATTTAAATGTCGAATATTTTTTCTCGATCTCATCTAACGCTACCATATTTCCTTCATTCCAATCGATATCGACAAGACGATAAACTTTTGAATTTAATCTACATGAAAATGCAAATTTGTTTCCTTCTTCGTCTTTCCCAATGAATTGGATGGGATGAAAAATAGTAAAAATTTTCTCTTTTACATTAGGAAGTCTTTGTATATTTTCATCATTTTCACCAGAATCTTTAACTTCTTGTTGCAAAACACATTTGATAGTTTGACGGTCTCCAACACTAAATATTTCTCTCACTTGTAATATTTGATTATCTTCCAAGACTAATTCCATCAAATATGGTTTTTCACTCTGCTCATGAATATACAAATAACCATCAATCAAAATTATTTCACCTTCATAAACATAATTATATTGGTCTGAAAAGTGGATTTTATGAACTTTATTGATTGTTCCGATAAGTAATCGATTAACTCTCATGACCACATTAGTTGGATGTTTAATCAAAAATCGATGACGTTCATTATCATAAGAAACGATTACGAGTTGTTGTCTCTCCACCGTAAAATTCTTCACGGATTTATCCAACTCATTTTGGCAATATATATTTAATGTTTTTGTTGGATCATAGAAAAACTGGATTATTCTCCATTCATCATTCCCATATAATATGGTGAATGGACCATCATTAGCAAATACCCCACTCTCATTATTAGGAATCATATGAAATGATTTCTCACAACCATTATCTTCCATCATTCGGAATTGATAATTGACTGGATTAAGTAGAATTATTTCCAAAATTTTATACGACATATTTTCATTAGTAAATCGGACAAATAATTGATTCGAATTATCGTTAACTCCGATATTGTGCATTATGGCATCGGAAAATGATGGTAATCGATCAATTTGGAAATCGAATACTCCCTCATCATTCTTCGTACTAATTATCAATTTATTATTCTTCTCAACCATATCGGTGATGAGAAAACGATTATTTAACGGTTTATTATCATCAATCAAATATATATTCGATGTCTCATCATTATGTAATCTGATTCGTTGGGCTTGTAAAATTTTCAATTTCTCAATCTCATAAGTCTCATTACTCAACATGATATAATGATTAGTGTCATTTTTCATTAAACTAATAAATGAATATGGACATTCTGTTTCCGTTTCATTCTCATTAGTTAATAATTTCAATGAAACATCCTCCGACATATCCAATACACAATCACAAATGTCCGATGTATTCTTATCTTTCACTTTTAAAATTCCATCCGGTCTCAATTCAACAATTTCATAATTCTCTTGTTCATTCTCAAAATCTAATTTAATTCTCATTCGATCACCATTTATCGATAGAACAGGTAAGATGTTCGGTGAATCGGATCGTCGTAGAAAACAAAGTTTGTAAATTTTCCCATTCCAATAATTGAGGGTTGTATGACAAACATCTGGCTCCATAATTATTGGTCCGAAAGGTACCAAATCATATTCTGGAGCCGCAGCTGATTCTTCACCATCTTGTGGTATATCGAAACTTTTATAAAATAAACTCATTGTACATCTAACCCCATCATTCGTTATGATATGACTGACAATGAAACGTGAAGAATATTCAGTACTTGGTCGAATGATTTGAAAAACGACTTGTACCGGTTTCTCATCATCAATTCCTGTAAAGTCGATACTAATGTCACTATTCTTATTCTTTCTGATCTTCTTTATCAAACATGGTGTCATGGACGGCATGTCATAGATTCTAATTATATAATGATGTTTATCTTTCTCTTTGTCATCCGCCGTAAAATAGAGAACCTGAAAGATGATTTCATAAGAAATAATTCAAAAAGAAAACTCTCAACTTTTTCAAACATTTTGTCTTCGAAAGCTTTTAAGGTAGCTGAGACATAGTATTTCGTGAAAACTTCTTCTTCATCATTCAAATTCCTCGCATAAATCACAGGAAACATAAATCCTTCATTGGCTATTACAACGGAATGTTCATCCAAGCCTAAATTTTTACCATCAGCTTGATGTGTTAATTTAATGTTGATTGGTTTCCTTTCTCCATTCTTCTGAATAACCACCATTCGTTGTTTACTTCTTAACAATCTTAATGGATCATCTCCTTTATCTTTCACCGCATCATCAATCGTCAATCGAAGCATCATCGTTACCGTTTGATTTTCACGGATTTTTTGGATTGCTGTTAACAGACCAGCAATCTGTTCATTCTTTTGTTGGAGTAACATATGTGCCTCTTTTTTGGTTCGTTGTAATTCCGCATCCTTTTCCTCATAAGTCGAAATATCGCGTATATTGATTAGTTTTTGTTTCAATTTCATAATCTCTTCAATATACAATCGTAATAATTCATTTGCCGTATCGTTTGGTCTTGGTCGGTTCTTTATGTTTTTCGCTCTATGAGCAAATCGTAAAGTTGATAATGTTTGCTCATAATTACAAGCGGAACGAGATAAACAAGCAATAATTACAGTCTTGGCATGGCCTCCGAGAGAGTCTTGTAATAATCTCGTCAATTTCGAATCTCGATATGGAATATGTCTCGCTTTACCAACCGCCAATGTCGATATAACATTACCGAGAGCTGATAATGATAAATTAATTTTAACCGCTTCTCGAAATCCCATTCCTGTCGTATCGGTTTTACATTGACGTTCCGAACCGGCCAAATCAACCAAATTCAATTTTCCCACACGAATCACAAACTTTTCATTTGCCGAGGGAAGTGTCGATGTCAATGTTTCAACATTGATCATAAATATGGTATGACTACGTGATGAATCACAATTCATCAAAGTTTCGCCAACGACTCGATTCTTACAACCTTTCTCTAACAATGTCTCACAATCCTTCACCGATTGACAACAGAACCAGGAGAGATCCTTTATCTGAACTCCTCGATCTGGACTTTCTTGTATTTCCAATTTCTTCCTCAGATCTTTACTCAATAAATCTCGAACTTCTTCATTATAAATTTCGATATATGCCACTCTCACAATGAAATGGAGATTATCTGTCAAATCGACTTTATCGAAGATTTGCTTTTAAATTGAAATAAATTAAAATTAATTTTAAATTTAAAGGAAAAATATTAGAAATTATTAACAGTAAATGCTCGAGGAATTATTCCTTTTTGTGATGGTGGATCACTAACACCTTTCATTGTAAACGATTTTCCTGCACTAGTTTGACCATAAGCGAAGATGACACCATTATATCCACTAGTCACCTGAGCAAATGAGAATTATAGAATTTAACATTTTTTATAGAACGAAAATGAATTTAACTGAATTTACTAAATTAATTCCGATATTCTTAAAAATGTCTTGTGTTGTCGTATGTTCGGAATAACAAGCATCAAAAGTAAAAGTTTTCAAATGACCATCGATATGTTCAATTTGACAGACATTATTATCCAAATGAAGAATATTCTTTTAAAATTATAGATTAGAAATTTAAAAAAAATTAACCGCTGAACGTTCACCTTCTAACAAAGGTCGACATCGAACTACCACAGTTATTGGCTCACTTCCCAATGAACTAGATGAAGTTATATTTTCTTTTTGCATAATATTTCGAAAATTAGAACCCAATTGAAATCAAGAATTCTCTTTTTCTCTTAATCAACTTTAATTTATGCAATTCTCTAGTTAATCGTTCTCTTAAACATATTTTCTAACACATAAAACATTTTTTAAAAATATTTTTAAAAAACTTCGAAGAAAATTTAAATTCGAGTTAAAACATCTAAAACATCAGAATCAAAAATAAATAAATGGAATAAATAATTTAAGAACTTAAGGGGAAGGTAAAAGTATTTTAAAGAAATCTTACGTTCATACGAGTATTCGAGTAATTGGAAGAATAAACGAACAAATTTATCTTCCCAATAAAGCCAAAGAAAAAGTGAAAGAAGACTCATTAAAACAAAGAGAGAAATTTGATTGCCATTAATGAAAATTTTGACTACAGACATTTTATCAGAAATAAAATTAAAGTTTCTTATTTAAATATATTTTAAAGAAAGAAAAGTATCTAAATTTCCATAAAACAAAAATCTCCACCATAATGTTAATATAAATTGACGTAATAATAAATTTATTAAGACTATTTCGTCTTTTATTCGGCTGATAGTAATGCTATTCTCTTTCATATTAATAAATTGTTTTCTTCATTTTTTTGTAAGTGGAAAGAAATATTGTACCCATCAAAAATCGAATAGACGAATATTGGTTACTGGAGAGAAGTATATAAATGATAATTGCAAATTATGCCAATGTCAATTAGACGGTTCGATAAAATGTGATGAAATTTCTTGTTCAAAACTCACATGTGAGAAGACAATAATTCCAAAAAATAGTTGTTGTCCAATTTGTTGGGATGGTAAATTTTTTTATAAAATTTTCAAAAAAGTTTTATTTTTTTAAAGTTTGTGAAAATCAGAAGAATTTTACTCAACTCCAATCGGCAGTTTGTGAGAAATGTCAATGTATAAAAAAGAAAATTATCTGTCATAAGATTCATTGTCAGAAACCGCAGTGTAATGATTGGGAGATATCAAGTGATACATGTTGTCCAGTTTGTTTCCCTGCAAAAATCAGAACAAAACGTTCACATTTAACGCCATTTTACGATTCATCTGAACAATTTGGAGGTTTCTTTATTTAAGTGGATAAATAATTAAAAATCTTTTACAAATTTATTTAGATGAAGATTGTTTTTTTGCACCGGAAAATCGTTATATAATAAATGGAAATCGATTCGTCATTTCTTCTTGTGAGACATGTGTGTGTCGATTCGGAGAACTGAATTGTGAACGACCAAAATGTCCCTCAATCAATTGTCCACTCTATTTACAAATTACTGACGATTGTTGTAGTCGATGTCGACAAGAAGAATTCGAACCATTGAATTCGATTCCTGATTTCCGAAGGAGTCGTTGTCATTTGACGACTTGTATCAAACGGAGAAATTGTTTAAGAGAAATAACTTTACCAAACGAATGTTGTCCGATTTGTCAAACGGATTGTCGTTACAATGGAATTGTTTATCATCACGACCAAATGTTTCTGAAAGAGAAATGTCGAAAATGTCGTTGTATGAATGGAGAGATTGATTGTTTTTCTCCTTCTTGTCCAAAGATATCGTGTGGGAAATTTGAAGTGGTGACAGATTCCTGTTGTCCGACATGCTCCACTATTAACCGATGTTATTTTAAAGGAGAATATTATAATTTAGGAGAAGTTTTTCGAAGATCACGATGTGAAATGTGTCGATGTACTAAAGCTGGTGTCAGGTGTTTACATCGTCAATGTCCTAATGTTCATTGTGCTCATCCAATATTGGATGATAATGAATGTTGTCCGTCATGTTCGTCCAATTGTGAATATGAGAATCGGAGATATCTCATTGGAAATACTTTTCATAAGAATCGTTGTGAAACGTGTGAATGTACAGGAAATGGTTTGAATTGTTGGAAACAAAATTGTGGTGGCCATGCTCTATCTTATCCGAGATTTACAGATGATTTCTGTTGTCCTGTTTCAACTCAATGTTTTTCTTTTTTATTTATCTCTTTTAAATCTAAAATTATTCAGCATGTATCCATAATCGACAAATTTTTAAACATGGCATGATGATATTAAGGAATCAATGTTATGAATTGGCTTGTTATCGTGGAAAGAAGAGAAGAAGAAATTTGAATTGTCCCAAACTTCATTGTTCTTCAATTCATCAAATTCTTGATAATGGTAAATGTTGTAAACGTTGTCGAGACAACACTTGTTCGTTCTTGGGACAAACATTAAATTTGGAACAACTTTATCCGATCGATGATTGTCGATGGAAAAAGTGCACAATGAACGGATTAATCGATTATAGTGAACCTTGTGAGAATAATTCGAAATGTCGCTGTAGCGGTTAGATTATTGATTTTAATACAACACTTCACTCGTTTCCTTTAAAGATAATGTAAAAATTTGTCGAGTGAAACATCGACGATTATTTCTGGGTGACACAATAGACATTTTATGCAAAACTTGTATTTGTACTCTGCATGGCTTATCTTGTTCCTTAAAGAATGCATGTCCTAAATTGTCATGTCACGATTCACTCCATTATCGACCAAATAACGAATGTTGTATGAGATGTCAACGTTTCTCAAGGAATAATTTCATTCATCCTATCAATTCTTATATTCCCGTTCGATGTCGTTCGATGAAATGCCCAATTTTGACATGCCAAAACGAACTGAGAATAAATGCAGTTTATTCAAATGGAGAATGTTGCGAGAAATGTGGAAATGAATGCTCAAACATTCATTGTCCAAGAATTAAATGTCAAAATTACTATTATCCGGCAAATGGTTGTTGTGGTCAATGTCGTAGATAAATAATTTAGCCCAATAAATACTTTATTCATTTAATTTTTCATGATTATATTCATTTACTGTAAAATTAAATCTCTATAGGGAACATTAAAGAAAGAGTCAGAAAAATATTCGTAAGAATTATCAGTGATAATATTACTTCGATCTTCGAACTTAAATTGAATTTGAAAAGTAAAATAAAAAGATAGGTAAGGTTTTAATGACTTCTCTTCTTTTGGGGCGGTAGGAAATACACTTTGAGAGTAGTAGTGACGTCGTATGAAATTACACTAAATGCATTTAATTCCTAATACACTTAACCGTGAGCGTTGACAGGAAAATGCCATTTGGTACTATTTGGTAGACCGACCATTTGGTAAACTCCGTATACAAAATGCAGTTATGTAGTTATTATTGTAGTTATGTAGATATATTAATTACATAATTAAAATTTAGAGATTGAGAACGAGATTTAAACCAAATTTTAGGTTAATTCAAAAAGATTGTTATCATTAAAATTTAAAATTCAATTTTTAAGTTATTTTTTAAATAACTTATTTTATTTTCTGTTTCTTTATTTGGGGCTGTTCTATTGAGAAAGAAAAACTCCTTAAAATTTAAGAAGATTACAAGATTTATTGAAGATAAGAGAGAATGGGGAAATTACGGACGACATATTATTCGGCAAACTTCCCGATTAATTAAGAATATAGGACATCACTTACCCCGAGGGGATTTGATTTTATAATAAAAAAAAAAATAAGATTAAAATTAAATTTTAATTTTAATTAATTATGTAATGGAATATATTATAGCTTAATATTTTATTTACAAAAGTATATAGTGAAATATGTATAAAACAGTGAAAATCAAAAAATGAAAACAAGAAAATCAGAATAAGAAAGTTACAATATAAGAAAAAAAGAAAGTTTTTACATACCAAGTAAAAAGAAAATGAGATAGATTACTGTACAAATTGTCACTGATAAGTTTTCTTCCAATGACGATTTCATCTCGCAAATATTTCGGAATATGAATTTTTAATGATAATAATCTTTTGAAATGATCCAACATTTTGGAGTAATTTTAATGTTCAATAGGAAAATATCAAATATATCTACCTAACTCCATTTTGTATATGGAGTCTACCAAATGGTCGGTCTACCAAACGTCCGTCTACCAATTGACCTAGACTCGAGCGTTGACCTTTTTACATTGACAAACGTTATTCGAGTAAATCAGATTGTAATAAGCAGAACGGAATTCGAACCAATTTTAATGGAGAATATTTGATTCAATCAACGTTACGCAGATCGTTCAACTAAATCAAAATTTTGTTACTCAAGTCGTAAACTACATGTGATCTTCCTGTTTGGCATTGAGTAGTAGTGTCATAATTTTTCTCTCACAAGCGAAATCCCCATTAACCTTTTCTGTTTATCTCATCTTACTCATCCACTTTTTTTTGCTATTAGAGAAAATCTAAATCTATAAGCAGCTATTCTTATTACAATGAAATTCGAATATTATTAGACTAAACTTATTGATAGAATTAATTTAATTCTTAGAGTGATTAATGGATTCTGGATAGTTTCTGATCGTTAAAAGTTCGATAAAGAGCGTTAGAAATAGCTTTCAGAAAAAGATTATCTTTCAATAATGAAATTTCCTCGTCAGAAAAGTCAATGGTTTTGATTGTCTTCATTGATAGATGTATGAGCGAATTTTCGTATAAATTAAGTATAAATTTGAAGAATGCATCACTATGATTGATTATAAGGATTAATAGTGGTTCGTCGTATAGTTATACGAATCCCGGATCGGTATTCACCTTATGGCCGAATTCCTCTCCGAAGCCAAATAAGAGGTTGAATCAAAACACAGGATGAATACGTTCAAAACACGACCAAGTTGTACTTTAGTTATAATAAAGAAAAATATGAACGAAATTGGGGAATAGCTCCGTAAGAAAATAAATTATTATTTCGAAATTGATGGTGTTTTTTATAAATATTCCAATCAAATGAAAATTACAATTATTGTAATTAGAATTGTAGTAAAATATAGTCACAAGAAGAATTCGAATAATTAATGATGATGAAGAGGAAAATGTAGATAATCAATAAAGATTGATTGGTCATTCAACAGCATCAAGCCAATGTGTATTCTTGAAAATATCGGGCAACTGATCGTCCATTCTTGCAATGACTTTGTAAATAGCTTTCTTCCAAGATGGTTCCTGATCTTTTCCAGCGAGAATCGAACGTATAAATTCTTTTACAGTTTCTTCAACGACAACACAAAATCGTTTTGGTACCTATTAAGAAAGTTAATTGTGTTACAAGTGAAGAAAATATTTGACATCGAACTTCCATTTGATTATTACGATTATAATGTAAATTTAATGCACGAAAAAGTTCCGAGTCGTAAGGAACTTTCAAACTTTCGACATTCATTTTTTCTTCTTTCTTCGTTTTCCTAATTCGTTTCATTTCTTCATTGATGAATGATCTCGAATATTTCTCAATTTGAATATAATAAAATTCTCTATTGAAACAATGTTGAATTATTGATGAATTTAAAATAATTAACCTGAAGTTACTAAACCATTTGACGAGTTGTGCAGTGTTGTTCTTATTGAAATGTACGTCAGGAAAATAAGTTTTGATGATATTTGAACTCGGATATCGACAGAAGAAGAACATTAGTTTCGCCTTCCGTAAATGCAGAGGGGTTAATGTCGATGTCTTAAATCCATTATTATACGCTAAATTGATCAGATGAGGATTACTACGAATAAAATTGCACATAAGTGTCGAAGCAATTGTATTGATTTGGGAGACGTCGTTATCTTTCGGAATTTCCGGCTTTCGTCGAAAAGGTAGAAAATTTTGTACCGGTGAACAGTTATTAGTATTTCCACAAAACTTTTTAATATTCTAAATAAATGATGAAGATTAATTTGATGAAACCAAATGAACTTTTCTCTCTTCAGAGGTTGGTGAGTCGAGACTTCTTTTATTGTTTTTTGTTGGTGTAGAATTTGGCGACGGAAGAATATTCAGTAAATTGAAATCATTTCTTTTAGGTTGTAGTTGATTTTCATTTGGTGAAGAATGATTTGGTGAAAGAATTTCAGTTGGTAATGACGGTAAAGATAATTCGTCGTCTCTATTACTTATCCCCGGAGATACATTCTTTCCTTCGACATGTTGTTTAATTCGATTGTGATTTTGAAAACTTGAGATTAATGCAAGAAGACATGCAATATTTTGACGTGGCACATTATCATTCGGAGTATTCTCTTCGTTACTGCTACTACTACTACATCCACTTGTACTGTTATTACATCGACTAATCTGCTCACTTCCGTCCAATAAGGAGAGAACATTAAAAGATTTCTTTACTTTTGCATCCATTTTGAGAAATGAATAGCGATTAATTTCAGGAATACGATTTAAAAAGATTGTTATCTAATTGGAAAAATATTGAGAAGTAAATGAAAATAACACGAAAACAAATATTGATGGAAAGATGGGTGAAATTTGAAAATTGATAAGTGAAGAATCAAATGACTTGAAAGTTATGAAAAGAGCGAAATCTTTCTCAAATTCTTTCGAATAAATGAAGACAGCATCTGATAACAATAAAACAAATATTTGAAAAGAAATTTCGTGAAAATAGGAAATGATCCAGTCCATTCCTTTAATTCCATTAAACGAAGACATTAAATGAAGCGAAGTGAGATGAACAAATGGATTAATAACCATTAAGTTTGAAAAGTAGAGGAATTGAATAGTATCGGTAGTGGAAAGGCGAATAACGGAAAAGAAGTTCTCTTACAAACTTAAGAGAATGTCTCTTCCAACATATAAGGTAAAGGAGAATTAGTAAAAGATGAATGATAAGAAATGGAATAATAAATTGTTTCAATATATTACATTTGTTGACTTATGGAAGTGTTTTGATGGCACCTGTTATAATAATAGTAGTAGGAAGACGCCACTGTTCATCGCTCCTCTCGTAAATCATTGATAGGAACTTTTCTGATATGAGGAGGAGAAGAAGACGAAGAAAAAGGAGACGCACCCGTCAATTGTAAACATGTTCATTCTGGTGTTTTATTATATACTTGATATTTGGTGCGACTTATTCAGTTTCTCATTAAAAATTCTTATCATATAATCGTCGACAAGAACGTGTGACAGAATATTGTGAATGTGACGATTTGAGATGAGCTGTTAGTTACCATTCCGGCATAATGATTCTAAAAGTAGGAAAACCGTTTTCCCTATTTTCTCTTGATCAAATCAATTCATAGGATGAATGAATTCAACTTATCGTTCGACAATTCCATATTGTCACTGAGTCGCCATTTTCTGATTTGGAAGGGGAAAGTCGAAAGTTTTCTCTTCTTTTCTTTTCTTCTTCTGAATAAGAGATGGAATAAAAGAAAAGGAAACAACATCAACGATTTCCATTTAGTCAAACGTCTAATGGAAATCGATATCCGATCAATTCTTAAGAGCTACCTCCACCATCCCAACCTGCTGTCACTGTATGAATGAGAACAATAGTTTCGTCATCATCATTTTAGTAGTTGACGACCGGAAAAAAGAGAAATGGAAATTTTAATACAAAAAACTTCATTAGAAATCTATGAGAAATGGTTGGAGAAAATTCCTCATTTCTCCCATTCGTCATTTCGTCGTTGTTATTGTTGTTGTGAAGGAAGAAAATGGGGAAAATAATTGTAAAGAATTAGGAGTAATTTAAGACAAATTATAGGTGAATCTCGAGTTCTTCAATCTCAATCTCTAAATGAATCTCGAAATTAAAATTATTTCTACGTTAATTACTTGGACGAACGAGAAAGGAGGAATGGAGATAGGAATTTGTATGAGAAGTCTCCGATTAGAATACAGATGAATTATTAAGGATGACGGACAGATGGCTTTCGACTTCATATTCGTATTGAAGAGGATTCATTTCGTCCTTTCATAAATATTTCAAATTGTTATTTCTCCTTTCTAATGTGGACACCTGCACAACTAGTATTACCATAATGATTTATTATTCGATTGTAAAGGATGGTGATGGGGAGGAGGGGGCAGAAGGCTAGAAGGATCCTTCATTTCATTTGATGCGCGTTTAAATCTCTGTTAAGTGTGTCGAAATGGCGCGGTACGAAGAGAAAACGAAAGTGTAAAAAAGACTTGTTTTGAAACGAAGAAAAAGATGAGAAGTTTATTATTCTCTTCATAATTCCGTTCTCTGGTTTGTTTCTATTTAAACAACGACATAGTCGAGAAAGAACTTATGAACGTAGAGTCGGACGCAGCATCGAATTTCAATCGAAGGAAAATATTCCTAATATTCTTTCTGTGAAAGTTTGATGTTCCTTATTCTCTTCATTTTATTCTTCGTCTTATTCCTCTTTTGTTTTTACTAATAATTCTACTCGATATATTCGGTTGACAAGCGAACATATCTTCTTTTTCCAATCTAATGATTCTCCTTTCCTTTTTTAATCAATTCATTCACATGACTGAATGGTCTTACCAGGTGTCGAAGTCGAATACAAGATAAATGGAGGCGTGCATCAATATTGCATGACAAGTTTACTTACCGACAGAATGAATGATCGTTCTGATTGATCGCCATTAGTTTGTGTGAATTATCTCCATTGATTGTTTAGAAGGAATTTCTTTCTGATTCTCTTACTGCTCGTTCGACATTCATATAGTGATGTTGTCAATCGATTTGATTTGCATGGTAAATGAAAGAAAAATGGGATAGATAATGTTTAAATTAAATCGGCTACAATTATCAATTTACTGTTGGGGAATGAATCGATGAATGATATGGAACACACTTCTCCGATTCACCTCTCGAATGAAGAGTATAAGGAGAAGAGAAAATCTTTGATGGGGTCTTGCATCATGTCAAACTGTATCTGCATAGATTTCTCGCCAGGTGTATCAACGACGTGCCATTAAATTGATCTGCTACACGATTCTCTAATGGGAATAAGAAAAAAGAGAACTGTTTATGATGAACCTGATTTCCATTCTCATCATCAATGATATGAATAAAAGACATAAAAATTAATATTTTTCCTCAAAAATTCATTTTCTTTCAGAGAATGAAATGGAGTTGAGTTATGACGAATAATCTAACGTCAATTTCATTAATCATTCGACATGAAATCAAAATTATCGATAATTCTGTAAAATTACTAATAGAAACATTGAAAGAAAGTCGAATTGGCAAGAGGAATCTTGAAATGTCTACGACAATCTCGAATGGGTAACGACAAATTACTTCTCTGATAAATCTTCATTCTCGTGAGGGAATGGTATGTCGATTAAACACACGAAATCTTTGCATAAGTGGATGATATCGTTTTGTGCAGAGGAGAGAATTGAGTAGGAGTGATGAGTGAGATAGATAGGTAGAAAGAAAATTAAAGAATTAGATATGCACGTCAAGTGCTCTTCCTTCAGTCTTCTTCAACGACTCAAGAAGAAGATCGAATCGAAGTCAACCATTAACAATGAAATGAAATGACTCTTCACATTTTATTGATGAACAGTGATAGAAGAATGAGTAGAAAGTCATGAAGATAAAAGTTCTGTGTTAAAATGTTATTATTTTCATTATTTCATTAAGTTTATTTGTTTGATTCCGATTGTCGGTGTCGCAAGTCACGATCTGGAATCAACAATTACACTCGGCTAATTGTCATTTGTCACATACGAGTGATCACATCCAACAACTTGTCAAATATCGATTACACAATTCCTCACTACTTCTTTTAGTTCTCATCATAAATTTCGTTTTTTATTATTCCACTTTTCCGACAATGCCGCACAATTTCAATTTTTTAATTGCGCTGTCATATTCTTAAATCGAACAGTTGCCAATATGGAAAACGATCAGTCGAACAACAGGGACATGCTTCTTACACATCAGTCGCTTCGTAATCGAAAACCAATAAAAGTTTGGTTGGTGTATATCGTTTCTGTCATAAATGTTAGTCGTTCTCATTTGATATTCATAATCGTCGAAATTCCTCCATTCGTTTCTTCAAGTACGTGTCATCATTTTTTTTATCTGTTAATTTCTTCGCTAATTCTTTTTTCTATCTCCTTAATGAATATGTGAACTTCATTAATTTCTCTATTTGTCTGAGTCATTGTCTGTGAGAAGATGTCATTTGTCCAGCATCTACTTTATATTCCAATCAATGTTGACTTACAAGAAATCGACGGAATTTCAACTGCGAGACGATTGGACGAAATTTTCTTCTCCGGAACTACTTGGACGTGGATGAAATAATAATCAATGATTTAATGATTGATGACCAGGAATAAATTGAAGAATGCACTGTTCTTATACGAATGATAGTTCTTGCTCTTAATGGCAATTCCTTAAAAAAGTGGACAATCCCAGAAATCCATTGACGTATCACATCTTTCTCCATCAATCGTTGTTCCGTAGTATAAGTATTTTGTTTTGTTCAGATTGTTAGCGAAACTCATAGGAAAACTAGAGGAGTTGGGAAGAATTAAATTTAAGGTTAAAATTTTTTATTAAGCTAAAATTATTTCGAAGCAAAAATTCGAATATTAAATAATTTGACGATTTCTTATGGTTTTTTTCAAAATTGAGTAAATTTAACGAAATTTATATCTTGGAAATATTTGAAAATGTTCTTTTTCCATTTTGCGTCGTAGAAAAAAATAGGTGTTTTTTTCCTATATTCTTTTGAGTATATGGAAATTTGGTCACATGAGTCATGACGTGTCAGAATATATTGTACGATTAATAGGTGGCAAACGATTTACATTCTTCTTCAAATAGATGAAACATTAATACGCTAATGAAAAAATAATTCATTGTCTTTACAGATTCTTTGCATTGGCATATTGATCGGTTTATATGAGATCATCCTTACCAAAAATCTACGAGAATGGAATGCAAAATTAGCACAATTAATTCTCATATTATTACTGGTATTCGATCTCATTATCTTATTAATTAGTTTTTTCCATATATATTAATCTCATAAGATAATTCTTTTCTAAAAGATGCTTGCAATCGAAAAATATTGAATTTCATTCAAATTCTCAATAATTTATGTAATCTAATTCTGAGTGGTTTGATGAATCTAGGATATGCTCTCCATTGGCTTCGCGTCTTTAAAAATATTACACGAATGTCATGTACCGAAAATCTAAGTACAAATTACTCAAGAAATGTTAGTTAATTCAATAAGATAGTCTCATTTAATTTATTTTCAGATGACAATGACATTCGAAAAGTTTATTGATGACAAGTTTATAAATTCCGTTCAGCCTGAATGTGATGCGAGAATGATTTCCATTATTATTCATCTTCAACTCATCACAACAATTCTAATTGTTACCAACAACATCGGATATCTTTCCTATTTGTTGGTCATGTGGCAGATGAATAGAGATAAAAGAATAAACAGAAATTCACCCAAACATCTCTCTAATAACACTTTCACTGGTCGTTGGGTGGAAGAATATACTTAGGAGGTGATTATTGAATAAGTAAACAATGGAATGAAGTGTGTATTATTTACTCATGTATTTAGTGTTATTTTCAGGATTGCGCTCTTCATATTAAAGATAAGAAAAGTAATTATTGATATTATATCACTGATCAACATTTTAAACGAATTCAATTTTTCTCCCATGAAAGTAATTTGAATAATCATGAAAAATACTCTGATGAAATAAACAACATTCTCTCCTTTCATCTCTAATTCCACTTCATTCTCATCCGATACTTAATAGTCTCAAAGAATTCGGATTAACGCACACTTCCTCTAATCATTTCCTTTAAAGTTCTTCTTTCATTCGAAATGAGTATTTGAATCATTATTCATGAACATAAATATTGTGTTGAGATTCATTATTTCCAATAGGATCAACTTCTTTCCTTAACAGCTTCATTCAATTATAAGGACAATGTCATTTTCCGATTATTGGATATTCCACTGTCCATATGATATCTAACGCTATTGTGTACAATTTATGTTTAGATACTAATAAGAACGACAATCCGTTGTACGAATTGGTGAAAGAAGTTAACCTTTAAGGAGTAGTTAACCCATATTCATCGAAAAAGAAAGATCTTAACCTTGCTAAAAAGAATGAAGTAAATCCACTTTTAAGTAAAAAGAAACATGTTAAGCCGGTTTTCTGTAAAAGGGAAGAAGTTAACCCATTTCCTATAAAGAACAAAATTGCTATTTTTTGGTAGAAAAAGAATGAAGTAAACTCATTTTAAGTAGAAAAAAAATTTGTAAAAAATGTCGTTAATATAAATATCATTAGAATGATATTGTTGGGGGGCCTATTTACGAAATGGACAAATAATTCTTTTATCCATTATAGTGTAGATTATACAGTAATAATCCTAAAACGAACAAAATATAAATGGGAAAACATAAATAGGACACCTTCCACTTCACGAAGCAGATGTGGCAATTGATTGAAAGATAAATTTGAATGACATCATATGGTTAAAATAGTCTATTTTCATTATCCGAAAGAGAATTAATGTTATTACAAATCTATCAAATTCAGCGAACCGATTCGAGATAATTTCACTTCTAACAATAATATTTATATTTTCCACCTAATGTGTTATCTTGTTATTTTCAAACGAAACGACACAAACTGACCGCCAACAAAATCATATGGAAAATTCTGATTCAATTGAATCCCGGAGAGAAACTCATTATATAAAGAAACTCGTTCTGTTTTTCATTTGAGAAGAATTCATTCAAATATCTAACGGAAATTCAGTTCATTCCTCACTATTGAAAAAATTTTACGGTGATTCCTCTCCGAAAACAAATATGAGGGTAAATGAAAACATTTACAATAGGGATTGTTAGTCAATGCCGCTGCGCGACTAGATTTGAATATAAATATGTTCACTTGAACCGGTTCCAATTTTAATGTATCTCCACATGCACTATCAAAATAAATTGGTCGTATTTAATTTGGCTGAATTTTCTTTCGAAACTATTGTGATTAATCCTGTTGCAGAACCTTGCACAGAATTTTTCCAGAATTCTGTACAATTTTAACGCGTATTAAAATTGCTCTCACGTTAAATACATTATCTTTCTCCGTTTCATATTAAACAACTGTTGACTCTGTTTCTTCAAATCGAACTGAGATCTAAATGAAGTTCATATGTTAATTCTAAAATCTTCTTTTTTTATTCTTATAGAGGAAAAGAAAACTCATAGGAAAATAAGAAGTCAGAAATTGTTTATATATTCTAGATAAAGTCACCCCTAACGAGAAACATATTCAAAACCCGATAACTTCATCTGAATGATTTTATTAAATTTAATGGAAATTGAAGAGACAAGAAACTTAAATCTTTACTTTATATTTTTTTAAGGTTTTGGTATGACAATTTAGTTGCTCATACTTCCACATAATACGAAATGAACACAAAGACATTAATTGAACTGATTGGGGGACAAATCGTAACACTATATAAAAATTTTGCAGCGGACAGTTCTCAACCCAAAAATCGGACAGTTCTCAACCTAGTTTCTTATACTTCCGGATAGTTCTCAACCTTCTATTAATTATTCGAACAGTTCTCCACCTTCCATTAAGTTTTCGGACAGTTCTCATTCTTTTTTTCTCAATTTCAGACAGTTCTCAACCTGCTTTTTCTATTTTCGGACAGTTCTCAACCTTTTGAAAAAAAGGACAGTTCTCAACCTCCAAACATAATGAAAATGAACTGGAAAAATAATAACTGTACATAAAAATCCTTCATAGGACCGTTATTAACTCATAATCAGGACAATTCTACACTTAGTTTGGTTTTTAAATGTCATGTCAGCCATATTACCCATGTAAAGAATCATATATGATTACACGGGGTGGCATATATGTCACCCCGTGTGATCATGCATGATCTTGCAAGCGAAGCGGGATAGCATATATGATTAGACGGGAATACACGGGATAGCATATATGATTTGACGGGAATACACGGGAAAACATATATGACTTGACGGGAATACACGGTATAGCACATATTATTTGACGGGGACACACGGGAAAACATATATGATTTGACGGGGACACACGGGAAAACATATATGCCATTCTGCCTGTTTTTTTAAAATAATTTTTAATATAATATTTTATTTTTAAGAAAGATATGAAAATTTATTTAAAAATTTATTTAAAAAACATAAAATATTAAAATTACAATGGGTTATTTTTTCTCATGTCATTGCACATTTGTGCCAACACTCTCCTTACGTCTAATTTAAATGACGTGGGAATCC
>JALJEE010002307.1:0-10022 GCA_023231475.1 Seison nebaliae | reverse complement strand
TGTCTAAAGCTAAAGACCATGCTAAAGAGAGGAATCGATTCCGATTCATGAGAGGACTCGAGCCAAAGCATGAGCCTGGCTAATAGCTTGGCTCGAGCCTTGTATGTATAGGACTCTTATCATGTCTGGATTTTTTTTTCCCATAATGTATGGAGGACTCGAGTCTTATCACTTTGGACTCACGGATCATAATCACAGCACTAATACACAGTTCCTTCAGACCATAAAAGAGATCGCTGAAAAAATGAGGAATTCCTAGATCATTAATTGGCTTCGAAGAAAAAGGATCAGATCCTTATTTCAGATAAATTTATCAGATAAAATGAGAACAATATTTATTGAAATTGTCCAATCAAAAATTTAACTATTCAATAGAGCTGGGGAACGATCCGTGATCCAAAAATGAAAAGGATCGATCCTTCTATACACTCTGGAATAAAAATCCAGACTCCAAACGACAATTCGTATCAATTTTATTTGCAACAGTATTTATCAAAGTCAAGTGACTTTGTCAGACACGGCTAAATCATTCCGATCCTATTTTAAAATTAAATACTCAATTTAATTAGGGGTTAATTACACCTCTTTATCACTGTATTTGGACCTTAGTCTCACTGTGACATACATGCATTTTACAAGGTGCTTCGTCTTATTTAACCATTAAAACAAAACAATTTTAATTGAAAACTCCTAATTGAAGGACGAATCGCTGCTAGATTGTCGACAGGTCGAGAACGATACTTGCTGATTCAAAAGGATTGAATTTTCTAAATTAAGCTGTTGGTCAGCTTGTGTTTAGATTTGTTCTAAATTGATGTTCGGCTGATAAATTTTACGTTTCAGAAATTGCAAATGTTGTCTGAATATTATGTTAATAATAGTAGTTCAACAAATATATTTTATTATAAAATCCAATTTCCAATCTAATTTATATATTTTCTAATTTTAATAATTAACTTTACAAATTATCGGTAATAAATTCTCTTCGAATTTCGATCTCATCTGGTAAAATGTGGTAAAAATCATCAGGAAGTTTTAAAAAATTTTCAAAAAAATCAACTGGATTCTTACGCTATTGGATAATCGTCAGGTTTACCTACAAATCACAAAACATTTTAATAATGAGTAAAAAAAATTATTAGAAATGTGTATAAGATGGTTGTTAAGAATTAAAAAATAATTTTAAATAATACTAGAAATAATTCTTTTTTGTTCAATAAACAAAAGTCTAAAATCCAATTATTCAACTTTATTTCTTAAGCACATATGACTTGAACAATTTATTGAGAAGAAACTTCATTAAATTTAGTGTGTGAAATGTTAGAGAAGAATCGTTACTTTCCCATTGAATGTCGACTGCTTTGTGGTGATTATCGTCGTGAAGAGAATTCGGAGCATATTGCCGACTCGTTGGAGTCACTAATTGTCATACAACAACATATTTTCAGTAAATTAAATGAACAATATTATTGTATCTCAAAGAGAAGAAGACGATTAGATGAATTGATAAAGAAATGTGAAGAAAAAATAGAGCTGTTAAAGAACAATCCTAAATTACTATCAATTAACGTTAGTTCAATGTATCCTGTTCAACAATTATCGATAGAAGAATCTTCATTTATAATAAAAACATTCAAAGTCAAATTAATGTCGGAAGTGGAAAATATTCTTGAAAAAAAACCAATTCATCGTGTTTTCAGTTCTAATTTACATTGTCCGATTAAAGTCAACCAAGAGATCATGAAGGAACGTGAAGAATTATTCCATTTCCCCGTAAAATATTTCAAAGAACATCCGTCTTATGGGAAACTGTTAACGAATAAAAACAAACAACAACTACAACATCGACAACAACAATATTCAGGTTGGCAGCAAAAAGAAATGCCATTTTATCATCAAGTCCAAAATATCCAACAATTCCTTCTTTACAATACGACTAATATTGCTTATGCACCGGTTGAACGATTACAACCGATAGACGATGTTATTGCGATGAATACTCAAACAACTACTGATATGATTCGAAATGATAAATTAGGTTATACATTTTTACAAATAATTTTGTATAAAACTTTCAAAAAAAAAATTTTTCAAATTAAAATATTGTAGATGAAATAATAGAAGCACCTCAAACTATCACTGACGATGGCTTGATTTATCAAAAAGAAAAAGACAACATTAATTATGAGCCGGTTCTAGATGAATTGCCGGATCTCGATTTACCTTCAGACTTAGGTATTGGTGGTGATACTAGTTTGTTTTTTGAAGAAAATGAAAATTATAATTTATTTTCAACGAGTGACAATACGAATGACAATTTTGAGAAAGATCAAACTAAACTACCAACAATTCCGAATATGAACGACAGTTCTACAATACCTCCTGCTCCCAGACCTCCCCCGTCAGTAGTAATACCGACACCTCCTTCGCCTCCACCTCCACCACCACCACCACCACCTAATGTAATAATTGAGTCGTCTGGTAATAATGATAAATCGAGTAACCCCGAAGAATCACGTACTAATCTACTTTCAGCTATTCGAGATTTTGGGGGTTTTTCGAAAGACAAAATGCAACCTGTGAAGAAAAGTCGAAGGAAACATGTCGATGCTGAATCAAAAGTGCAACCATCATCGTCAGGTGATATGATGACAGATTTGTTAAAATTAATAAGAAACCGGGGAAAAGCGATGTCTGGCAAATCGGATAATATACCGGACAATTTTGAGAAAAACGTAACGAAACCAATATTAGAAAAGGGATCGAACGAGAACAAAGTGAATAATCAACATCTGAAACTTCCGACACCACCAACAATGATTGTCGACCAGATAATGGAAAAAGAGAAAGATTTTAGTGATGATGATGAGAATGACGACGTGCCTAGTTACACTGATAGCGATTGGGAATAATCGACATTGACATAAATTATTCATCCATTTCTATTAAACTTAAAATTCAGGCTAATAAATTTGATTTTCCATTTGAAGGAAATAAGTTAAGTGAATTTCCATTTCATTTATATTGTTTCATTTGGAGAAAGATCAGTCCAGAGACAGAATAAAAACAATTTTTTCATTTATAGTGGAAGAAATTGAAGGAGGAGAACCAATAAGGATTAATATTGAAAAAGAGGAGATCAAATAAAGAGAATGGAGAGACCTATCTGTCCCTACCACATAAAGTGCGAAATCATTTCTCCAACATACTCATTTGTCCCTTACTGATTTCTTATTTATTAATGATTACAGTAAAAAAGATGGAGCTGTTTTGATGAGAGGTCGACGAGATATAAGAAAGAAGATTCAACCTCGACCAGTTTCCGAATTGATTTCTCGTCAATTTCAAATAAAATTGAATAATGATGTTCTTCATTTCGTTGAATTCTTTTAACTTTTCCATCTTCTTTTCTAGACATTCCGATGTTATGAAGATGTTTGTAATGAAGGACCGATTTGCATATTTGTGCATGGTGGTGGATTTGGAGCTGCCACTTTCCTTCCTTTAATCGTTCAAATGAAAAAATTGTTCAAGTTCCATCCGTTTGCTTATGATCTTCGTGGACATGGTTATCATTCCATCTCACATCCATATGATCATTCTCATTTCACAGGTGACACATTCACTGAAGATGATGATAAACCAAATCTTCTAATGGAAATTTTAGTAAAGTTCTCCCAAAATTATTTTTCGGTTTTTCGTTGAAAAATTAAAATTGAACTCTATTTCCAGTGACACAAAATCGATAATTGAACATCATTTTTTTAATACCGATCAATATTTGAATAGGAAATTTGTATTAATCGGTCATAGGTTTAATTATTTATTAATTATTTGTCGTACAACAAATAATCTTTAAATTCCTCAAATTACTTTTGTTAGCTTGGGTGGTGCCATTATCACACACTTGTTCAATGATTGTGAGATGTCGTGGAAGAATCAAATTAGTGCCGTGATAGTCATCGATGCAATCGAAGGAATAGCAATGAATGCTTTATCAAGTATGCCACAAATCTTGAAGAATCGACCCAATCATTTCACTTCCGTACCATCAGCCATCCGATATATGTTTCTCATTATTTAACGACAAACGAAACTCTCATTTTTATCATATGAACAAAAGGTATGAGTCAAATCAAATTAAATCCTTATCTAGTGCTGTTTATACGGTACCCTCTCAAATTAAACGGTTATTTCAATTTCTTTATAGAATTGTTTTTTAAATTATTTTTAAAAATTTCAAATATTAAAAGAATTGGTCAACATCATTCAATGGTGATGGAATTGGTGAATAATGATTATATAGAAGAAATAGAAAGTGATCTTCAATCATTTTCTATCAATAACAATTTTCCTTCGATTGCTGAGGAAGAGAATGAAAATATAAATTTTCAAAAGTTTTTTTTATTTTCATTCAACTTTATCATTCGTATTTTCTAAAAATTTTGTTTTCCTTCTTTTTAGACAAATGTTTCAAGAACAACAAAAGAAGAAGCAGTTGGAAAGTATGTCAAAATATGAATGGCGAATCGATTTAATCAAAACGGAGAAGAGTTGGTCTTCATGGTTCGCTAATCTAAGCGATTTGTTCATTAATCTTCCAACGAATAAAATTCTGTATATGAACAATGTCGATGAATTGGATAAGAAATTAACGATTGCACATATGCAAGGGAAATTTGAAGTTGGAATTATCCCGAAAGCTGGTCATGCTATCCAAGAAGATAATCCGACAGGTTTAGCTACAGATCTTCAACGGTTCCTCCAGAAACGTCAAATTATTCCTGGTTGGAAATCGACTTTACCACCCGGTGTTCGACTCAATTCATAGAAATACAAATGAATTTACAAATTATGTTCACCTTCATTTTTCCTTTTCTTTTATAAAAAACTTCTTTTTCGGTCTCTTGCTCTTCTTTTACCTTCAAATTGCTTATAGCAACTTTTCATAAATGGTTCCTATTTTACCGTGTTATTCTCATTTAATAAAATTATTGCTCTTGTTCCTTCTATACATGGTATTTCTCTAATTCATCGATGTAAAATGATTAATAACATTTCCCATATTCCCAATCGTAAGAAAATTGCTGTAGCAACAGAAAAAATTCTATTAAAAAAATTTTCGTGATCACAAAAAATAATTTTCAGAAGAAAAAAATAGAAATTTATATTAATAAATAGTATTCACTTTTATTTCATTAAATATTTCTTATCAGAAACAAAAATTCCTTTTAAAATCAATTTACATTCATGAGAAATTATTATTCTCTTCTAAAACCATCCGAATATTCAAATATTTTCGATTCATCAATTAAGTCACGACAATATCGGAATGTATTTCAGCAATTCATTAAACTAAATAATACGTTAATGGAAACAACAAAGAATCCATATAACGAATCGGTGGAATCGACAGAAAATGATAATGTTATTATTCTAGAAACGGATCCTGAAATTGAACCATCGTCTGATAAAGTGCTTGAAAATATCGATCAATTGAATCGACAAGAAACAAGATTAACTATTGAAACTAATCAGAATCATCGTTCGTATGTAAGAATTTAAAAAATTTGAAAATTTATTTATTTTCCTAGAATTAGTCACTTATGAGACATTATGCGCCGAAAAATCTGTCATGCCATTGTCGCTCGTATTAAGACAAGCGAGCAACGATGTATTTAATATGGAGAATTATGGAATATCAGAAGTTCAATTGGAAGCAATTTTCGATAGTTTACAAGTTCATTCAATTTTAATTTTGTCTTCCATCTTGAGCATTCTTCCATCATCTACTGACAGACTAACACGATGGTAGCACAATTGAATCTTAATGGAAATAATTTGAGTAGGAAGAGCATGCATGATCTCTATCGATTGATGTTAGAAAATGTGACAATCCATCATTTGGTTAAGCGTCCTCATTTACAGATTGAAAACTTTGAAAGTTTCTTAATAGAATTTATCAATAAATAATTTACAAAAGAATGATTCATTCAATATTCTGTTTCAAATTATGTCTACCAATTTCAATATAACAGAATTGATATTATCTCGTTAAATTAATTTACTAAAATTTGAATTATATTCGTTTCAGAAACCGGAATGACTGATAAACAGTTTGAGCAGCTGTTAAAAGTGACGGTGGTTAGTTGATAAAAAAAATTTGAAAGATTTTTTTAGAAACAACTAATTGTAGAGCTATTCAAAATTACAATATTTAGATTTGAGTCACAACCAAATTAGCGGGGAGAATGGTGAACAAATTGCTCAATTTTTAGGTTGGTTTTTAATAGTCCTAACATTTTTATATTGTTCCATATGTTCAAAAGAAAGGAATAGCGGATTGGAATCACTAAATTTGAGTTGGAATCATTTACAGAACAAAGTGGCCGACCATATTAGTCATGGAATTAAAGTTCATTAATTTCCTTCTTAAATTTCTACTTGAATTTCATTAAGAAAAATTCATTCTTGAAAAATCTATCAATGGCACGGAACGGTTTTGAGAATGATGGTGGGGAATTACTGTCGAATAGTTTGAAATTAAATGATTCAATCATCAGTTTCGATATTTCTGGAAATCGTTTAAGCGACGAAAGTGTGTTAAGTTTCGTTCAAATGGCCGTTCGCAAAGATAATGACTCGGCTCTTAATCATTTAGATGTTAAATTTCTTCAACTTTTTTTTTGGTTCAAATTCGAAATAGTTAAGTTTCAATTCGATCAAACCAAAATCGTTTTATGATATTCTGGAAATGTTGAAAGAAAAAGAAATTTGTCTAATGTCAATAAATTTGATGGTTAATATTTTTTTGTTTTAAAAAAAATTTTGAATTTTTTTTCATAAAAATATTTTTAGCCATATCCATCAGTTGGATCGAGTGATGGTTTAGGTTCGAATCGGAATGAAAATGTTGAAAACTTAATTGATGAGATAATTGTTATCAATCCAGAACTATTAATATATTACGGTTGCCGTGGACCGAAAGATGAGAAGGAAATCGATCCAGCAGATAGAGCTCTCAACTTCATCCGAAATTATTGTGCTGCGAAAGATATTAGTCTCATCGATTTATTTACACAGTTGGACCAGGATGGAAGTATGTCGGTAACACATAACGAGTTTCGACAAGGTATCAAACAAGCTGGATTACCAATTACTCCATTACAATTAGAACATTTGATCTCTTATTTAGATAGAGATGGTGATGGTGAAATAGATTTTAGGTTAATTCGTTCAACAATTCTTTGTAATCTTTCTTTCTTATATATTTCTCTTATAGCGAATTGATTATTGGTGAAGTAAATTTGTAAGAAATGTAGAAAATTGATTTTACGCTCAAGTTCATTCACAAAGACATGATTAAATTCGATCTTTTTGGAAAAACGATTGAGAAAAAAATTTATTTGACATATTTGAAAACTAAATACGAATCTTTTAAACTAATCGTTTTTAGGTTAAAGAAAGAGTTTTTTCTGCATCTTTCTCACTAGACAGTCATTCCATTCCAATAGACAGAAGGTAGGATGTTTAAATTAGAATATTCTTGGAAAATATATTACTCAATGAATATTGGAAAGGAGAATATTGAGAAATGGTAGTAATTGGGGGGAAAGTTGAAAATTTGATGCTTCAGTTAATGTAGCAAAGAAAGCTCTTTCATAACTAATCGAATTAGTGAACAAATAAGTAAGTTGAAGTAGATTACGATTACAGGAAATTTCCAATATAAAATTTCTGAGAGAAAGAAGAAAAATGAGTTGTCGGATAAAAAGAAACGTCGATTCAATTGTTCCGTTTCCTTTTGTGAATCATTTGGGAAA
This sequence comes from Seison nebaliae, assembly GCA_023231475.1. Taxonomy (NCBI): domain Eukaryota; kingdom Metazoa; phylum Rotifera; class Pararotatoria; order Seisonacea; family Seisonidae; genus Seison; species Seison nebaliae. The sequence goes on along the minus strand of JALJEE010002307.1, from coordinate 2,199 downwards.
TTGTTAATATCAATATATTGATAGGATGTTCCAATTTCATTATTATTCGGATAGACAAAAGATATTGGAAATAATTTATTTGACCGAAAAGTTAAACGTTACTTTACATGTACTAAAGTGAAAAGGAGAATAAATAAGAGAGGAATGAGGAAGATGATAATGATAACAGAGTTAGTTTGTTGCATAATTTCGGTGTAATTTGTTTATGAAAGATATTATCGTTCATATTTCATATCTTCTTGATATCATTAAAGGAATTAGAATTCTTCGCAGAGATGGAACATGTTTCTCAAATTCATCGTGAAGGAGAGAAGAATATCCATATAACATCGATATGATGATGATTATGATGTTTCTTTTTTCGACTAATATATTTGCAAATGAACAGTTGAATGCATACTAACCATATATCAGTTATTTCATTATATCAGGAGATAAGCAAACTTCTCTCATTGGATGTTAGTTATCATATGCACATGATGATGTACATTGTACATGTTATGTTAGTAAAAAAAATATATTTAAATAATTTCTTTTATACTTCAAAAAAAAAGTGTGAGAGTTTTCTCTTAATATTAGAGGAAGATTGTACTGATCATAATTATGATGATGGCGATTATGATGATGATGATGATGATGATGATGATGATGATGATGATGATGATGATGATGATAAACATGAAACAAGAACATATTAGACGCAAATGAAAGTAGAAGGAGGATACATAGAAATCGGAAAAGATTTTTCTTCCTCGTATAATATGAATTTTCTCAAGATGATTCTTATTATTCATTGAGGAATGGAAACTATTGTTAAAATGATTTAGAAAAAGAAAATAATATTTATTATCATTCCATCTTATTATCAAATATTGCGCATTGAAATAGTCGTTCTGTATAAAATGTGTTCGACTTCTCCTTCGCCTCTTATAACCAACCAACTCCTCCTCTCTTCATCGGAACATCAATATTGTTATTTCGAGAGGAAACGGATTATTTCAAAATGATTTAATCTGTCTGTATCTACCGATTTTCCTTCCTCTTTTAGATGTTTATAACTAAATCAGCATAACCAATCTTTTTATCGATGTAGAGAGACGATACTCCCATAAAAGTTACATAGTAAGATTTCCATTCCATTCTCCATTATCAAATCTAGTTTCCTTATATGCAGAAGATTGCCATTAAAATCTTTAAAAATTACTTTTTCGTTATATTATTAAATAATTTTTTCTATCGATATTAAATTATTCAAAGTCTTCATGCGACACAATGTCACTGACAAACTGTTTCTTCAAACTTTCATATTTGCATTGAATGCACTAAAAAATACAAATACTATTCAATTCTTCAAAAGAAGAGCAATGCTCAACTGATCATCCTATATAGATCATATGACATATGTAATAGTAATTAAAAGATGAATGAACGTAAAGAAGTTGTTGAATGAGGGAGCATTATAATATTTATAGTCCGTGAATATTATAGTCTATTTAGACTGAAGTTCACTGGAACATTCAAAAGGAAAAGGAAAAAATTTGATTGACAAAATAACATATTGCTAAAGAGCCTGAATTTGATCAAGCATAGAATTATATTCAAACTAATATATATTATTTAATAACAGAGTATCTTCTGTTAATATGAAGGAATTCTAAAGGTTGTTCACCATTTCTTTCCATTCCATCAACTCGCACAAACTAGTGGTACTCCAGTCATGAAATCGTTGCACAGACGGTAGTCCGTTAGATCGTCTCCTCGGCTACTTTCTCTCCCATGGTGTTGGTAAAAGGACCTTTCATCCCACCATTGGTAGATACTTCTTCTCTCTTGGTGTACAATTTGTCACGAATTAATGTTTTTATGGGAAGCTATTATTTTCACAATGCAAAGAATGAGATTGGAAAAGGTTGTCACTCATCTAAAAATGTTCATAGAATGTTTATTTCATAGAGAATGGTGCACTCTTTCAAATGTATGTAATTTCATTCTAAAAGTATAATCTTGAATTTAAAAAGTTTATTAAGTAGTCTGAAAGTAGTTGATTCTGGTCGCAGTTCAACTCTTCCAGTTCCAACGTATACACAATGTGAGAGCTTCTCGTCGCCTCTCCATTTTTTCTGCCGTTATTACTCGATAAACTATCCTCTTTCACTTGATCATTCTTTATCGTTGACCTCCAATTTTGATATTTCTTAC
>JALJEE010002300.1:0-32447 GCA_023231475.1 Seison nebaliae | reverse complement strand
ACAAGAAGGATTTAAAGGAGACGAAGTTTAATTAGTTTAATTAAAGAAGATAAAACGAAGTTTTATTAATAGTAATCGAAGAGAGAATATTAAATCGTAAAAATTGGTATAAAGTATTATAGTTTTGATAAGTTGAATTTTAGGTATGAGTGAGGTGAGGTAATTTTAGGAGCAAAATATATTTATAGTGGTACGTTGGTGATTAATCATAAGAGACACGTTCCTGAACTTTAGTTAACACGCGAGGGTGTGTCAGCGAAGTTTACAAACATGGGTTGATAGTTCCTAAGCATCTTCCTTAATCTTGGGTGATTAAGAGTTCGTTATCGGAATGTCTCTGTGAGTAAACGATTAAGTTGGTACCAGGAGTTGATCGATAGTATCGTTGTTGATATCCTCTGACAGGTTTCTGGGGATGCGTGAACGTCAATTTCCCATCAGTCATTCTTGACGTTATTTATACGTGTCGTAGTTATTACATATCTAACGATAAATTGTATGATGAGGAATATGTAATAAATCGAACTAACCAATTAACCAATTGGCTAAAAGAAATACCCAAATTGACAGAAGCAATTGAAAATATAAAGTGAAATATTACTGGTGATATTTATTCTCATATTGAACGAACTATGGAAAGGATAGTTCAAAAAGAAACACTCTAAAACTTGAAAAAGTTAAATAGAATAGAAAATGGTGGAGTTTCTGTTCGCGCAACAGAGCCGATTGCGCATTCCTTAGTATTAATTCGAACTTTTAATTTAAGATGGTGGCTAATTGACGTCGATGCTGTGACACAAGTTGATAATTTGAGGGAATTTTTCAATGAACCTGATAATTTATTAGCTGTATCTCCTGCTGCGACCGGTTGGCAACGTAGTAGCACTTCTAAATATCTACGTGACAAATTAAGAAAATTTATTAAACCAATATCACCATTGTGATAAAGGAATAATTATATAATGCTAATTTTCCTAGTTGGTTAAAAAAATCCCTAGCATACAAAAATTCTGATTGTAACTTTATAGTAACTTAAAAACATATCGTTACACTAACGTTTAATTTTAGGAAAAGTAATTCTAATGTCAACGCAAAATTATACATAGAAGTAATATTTTAGCTCTTTTGTGAAAAAAGTTCGAACTTTTTTATGATCAATAGAATGATCAATTGTCGTTACATAAAGAGAAAACTAACCAATAAAGGGAAAATTTATTTATTTTATTTTATTTATTATAAAATCAAATCCCCTCGGGGTAAATTAAAAAGAAAATGAAATAGATTACTGTACATGTTATCAGTGATAAGTTTTCTTCCAATGACGATTTCATCTCTTAAATATTCTGGAATATGAGAAGTGATATCGAAGTTAGAAGAAATGTAAAGAGCTTCATCGAAAGATTCAGGAATATCAATCGAATAATAAGAAAAAAAGAAGATAACCGGATTGAAAAAAGTTTTACACTGGAGAAAAGATGGAAATAATAAATCAGATTCCTCGATAGACTGAATTATTTTCAAATACCTTTGAACAATGAGAAGAGGAAAGGGTTTTAATCCGCAGATAGAAAACATAAATATGGGACATTTCTTCCTAGAAAAATCAAAAAAAATCGACTTTTCGAAAAATTGTAAATTCAAACCTAAATACATGGTCTTTATACATGTATTTGTCCAATTACATTGATTTTTTTTTAAAAATCCATATCTCATCCTTCTCATGTTGTTAAAAAAAAATTACCCAAAACGATCCCTTTTAAGAATTAGGACAACATAACTTAAGTACATTTCAGATATTTTTTTGAAAAAAGGACTAATGGAATTTATTAAAAAGGGAAAAAAATGTCTATATAAAAAAACAAAAAAGTAAAAAATGAAAATATAAAAAATGAATAAGTAAAAAATGAAAATAAAACAAAATTATTCTTTACATTTCCAAATCTTTAGAGAATTCGACGGCGTTTTCTTCCTTATCACCGGTGTCATATTGTATTATATTTTCTCCGTTGAACATCTTCATATTTGGTGGAATTTCAAAGAACTTATCCTGCGCAATTGGAATCTTCATGGTCGGTTTAAACGTTCACAACGTTCGTTTCATTATTTTCATATCTGGCAATTCTGCGCATACTTTCTCTGATGACTTTTCCGTCGCCTTGCTAATAGCTTCAGAAACCGCATATCCTTTCTCCATAACTAACCTCTTCATATCTTCATATAAATTCTTACTATCAAAAATATCCTTGCTTACTACACAGGTATTTTTATGCCGACCTTTACTAGCATTTACCTGACCTAAATCCCTGCTTAACAAAATCTTTGCATTACATCCTTTTTTTCGATTCACACATTCCATCCTTACATTTTTGACTTCTTTATTATGGCAACTTTCAAAATTATAAAGGTAGTTAGCATAATACAGCTGCTTATTACTTTTTACCTTCTCAACCCAATCAATTTGAGGCATTATGTCTTACGTATCAATATTGGAAAGGATTATGAATTAGAAATATTATGAGGTTATTAAATTATGATAGAGAACTTGATACATACATACAGAACTGATAATATTTTCATGATTTCACGACTTTAACACCTCCTAATTGATTGGGCTGAAAAAATCAAACAAGCTGCGTTGGATCAGCTGGAGTTTCTATATGGAATGTCTTTTTCATTTTTTACTTTTTCATTTTTTATATTTTCATTTTTTACTTTTTTGTTTTTTTATATAGATATTTTAGTACAGAAAAAGTTTTAAATTTACGATATTCATTTCTCGGGGATGACCTGTTGATTCGGTTCAAATTCTATATGACTTTTATTCTTTGTTTAATTTTTTGACATTATGACAGTATTTGTGACGACAATCCTGATTCTCGTTGTTTGTCATAACGACGTCCAGATATCGAAATTCTTACTGGTTAATCGAGAAATCGATAACTTTTGATTTTCTAAAATGTTATCCGGAAGTTTTCTTAAAAAGTTCTGAATATTTCCAGGGAAAACGATATGAACTTTTAGATAAAATCAAGCTCTTTTTGAGCATATCATTTTATTTCGTATTCAATTAGAAGAAAATTTAAAAAAATGTGAAGAACTGGAATGTGTCTTTTAGTTGCAAGAATTTAGCCTTTAGGTTAAAATCATCAATGGTGGTCCATCATTTATTTATCATTAAGTAGTTCTGTTGGAGTGTTTTGGTTTGATGAAGTGTTTATTCAGAATCGTTGGAAAATAATGTGAGCAAAAAAGAAAACAATCCAGTTCATTCTACGTAATCTGAAATGTTTGATATGTTAGAATAAATGTAAATTAGTGTTAATCGACTGTTAATAAAATTTTAATATTGGAATAATTTAAAAACAAAATTGGAATGATATAAATTATCAGTTAGATGGATTTAAAGGAATGTTGTAAACAGATGAAGATTTAACGTTTCTAATTCTATAAATTGTGTAAAGAAAATTTGTTTGAGAATAAGAAAAAAATAATTTTCTTTATTCAATGTCTAATCCGGAAGTGAAGATTGATTCTCCTCTAAAAATTATTATTTTCTATTTATATTTATGTGCGAATGTCATAAGAATGAAATATATCATCGACTCTTTTCTTTTCCCCACCGATCTCTCGATGACAAGTAAATATATTTCAATAATAATGATTGACGGTGAACTCTTCCGTTTTCTTCTGAGAATGACACACATATCTACATTTGTTCCATCTTCATTTGTCTTTCTTCTATTCGTTTCTGTTGATGCTTCGTCTCTCACATGACTTTCTCTATAACACTTATTACGTAATAGAATTTCCTGGATTTCTTTTCCATCTTACACGTGCCATCTTTTCACTATGATGGAAGTGCAGCATGATAATTTCATCTAAAATTATGTTTTATTTAATGTTATTAATTGATTGATGAGAAAGCAATCTAAAAAAATGATCGTTTTCTTTTCTTTCGACACATTTATGGTTTCTGACTCATATACGTACCACTCCTTTTAATTTACATCCGCCCGAATAATTCTTTCATTAATTACGTTTATAGATTGTTGAAATATGCTCCCACATCGTCATTCCCAACTTCCGTTGTTGTTGTTAAATGTTTCAGGTAGTTAAATGTTAAATTAAGAGTGGTCATTACGAATGTTAATGAACGGCATAAACTATTCATTCACCTTTTCAATACGTAATTTATATCCGAGCTATCACATTTGACAAATTCATGTTTCCTTTTCTCATAATCGTCTATCGACAATACAGACGGTTAACTTCGTAATGAGACAAAAGAAACTGGGAGACATTGACAATCGGTGAAGATTAAACTTTGTTAGTTGGAAAATTAATGTATTCGGGAAGTATTTCTATTTTAAATTCTGATCCCCTATTTGTCGTGTCTGTTAATTGTCCGATCTGTCAATTTTTCGTCGTTCCACCTCAATTTCCATGGACAACAAAAAAAATGTAGGATTAGTACGTGAAATTTGGAAGGAAAATTGGGAATATTTCCGATTCGTTTCAAAACAAGGAAATTTACAAGAAATACATTTATCTCATACGACAAAAAAGTAAGAAGCGATCAATGTCAATGTTTCGCCAACGGCAAACATATGATCCATACACATTGGAAGTGAGGGGATGAATTAAAGTCGAATTCTCTACTAGATATAACGATTCTATTTCCTGCATCTAATATTTGTTTAAAACACAAGAAGAACACGAGTATGATGAAGAAATGAGTTTCTTTTCAATTTTACCTTTTATTCATACTAATTTGTTCGTGGACAGATCTGCTGTCTGAGCTACATAAAATCAATTTTTGGTTTGAAGATCAGTTATTTGATGGAAAGAAAAGGAGTTGAAATAAGTACAAAGAATTAGGAAAGAAAAGTAAATTTATTCATTGGAGATGATGTCTAACACGATTATTGACGTTCAATTGATCGTTATATAAATTTGAAGAATATAACTGATAAACGAGTAGAATTAAATGGAATTCGTTTTATTTCTTCATTCGGAAAAAAAGGCGAATTGAATGAAAATGAGAATGAGGATAACAAGTCGAATATATAAATAGTTGATGATGTTAACGAAAAATTTTCCATTTAGACATATTGACTCGATCCTTCCGCTTTCTTCCGCCCATTGTCTCGCAATATCGGAACGTTCCTGTTTCTTCAGGTCGGTCTTCATTTCATTCTTCCTCTTTCCCACACCGTTACCTAAATGAACTTTTGTTCGTGATGAAATAAAATCTATTCATTTAAAAGTATTTAGCGTGCACAAATTGAGACTGTTTTGTTTCTCCTTCACAATTCTCCTCATTACTCTGATTATTCTTACAAATTTTATTACGTTGTTCTCAAATGCTTGTGTATATTTTTGCTTCTAATTCCATTTATAGTTGGAATCGTTTCATTTCCTTCCTCTAAATATATGTACCACAAACCGTATGAGGCAAAAGTTTCTTTCTCAAACACACAAAATTTTCATTTAATATTGAATGATGAGATAGTTTTTTACTTTTTAAAAGTTTTCTACTTCAATTCAATATGTTGTTTGTTCTCCGGCTAAAACGATTTCCAAAAGATAATTGATAATACAATTGGAATATGTTTTAAATGGATCGACGGAATTATAGCCATGGGCAATAATCAATTCAAAATTGAGATGATAATGTATATTGCGAATTATCCGTTACTTCATCTCATGCTTAAGAAGAATATTGTCGCCGCATTATCTTATGGATGAATGTAGAATAATCGAAATGCGAAATCATTCTCCTCTAACAATTGGAAAGGAAATCGGCAATTTCTTAGACGGAAATCGTTCGAACATTTACATCATACTCTCGTCATATGATTCTGTGTTGAAAAGTTGCAATTCTTTTGTTTACGTTGACGAAGATGTTGAATATCGACTGCTCGTTATAGAATTGTCGATAATAGAAAACCTCATTGTTTCCCATTTCACAGAAGAAATCATAAATATCAATTGGTTGCAACGATTAGTTTAAAGGAGAATCGAAGTTCATTTAACAGTGAATCAATATATTCTCATTATCTAGTTGTTGCCCGACGATGAGATAATCAAAGTGATGTAACTGATTATCGGATGATGAATAATAATTGCATTTCCGTTGAGAATGTTAATCTTTGAATGAGTGACGTAGCTTGAATTATTAGTTTGAATAAGAATTCTCTATCTTCCATCGAATTCATCGTACATATATGTGTATACATATATTGATTGATTGAGATAATTAATCGATTGGAACGAAAGTGAAAAATCAAAAGAATTATTGACAATTATTCATAATAATGTGCAATTATGTGATGCTGCGATTTTCCGTGATTTTCATAATGATCTCCACAAGAATAAGAACATTTTTTTTATCGTAAAAAATTTTCCTTATTGTAACTTTCGTCACTATGTTGTGATGTTGTATTTATGAATTCTCCTAATTATTGTTCTCTTCGACAACATGTTCGTCTTAAGAATGGATAAATATTATTATAAATGAAATGATGACTATTCTTATTTATTTTGGATGATGATGGTTGTTGATGATGGAATTGTTGGTGCTGATCGATTTAATGGAAGAAATTATTCAGTTTGTTCTATTTCATTTAATCGGAAGACAGACGGGAGTTCAAGCACTTCTCCTATCCCCAATGATAATCATAGAACGATTTAGTTAAAGTTCGATTATTATTAATTCCATCGAACGAATCGACCGACACGAAACTAACACTTTAATACATTTGTCGTTCCCTCCAATTTCTTGTAGTTTGAGTCGACTGATTATTATCTATTCATCGTTCGATTTATTCCGCCAAAATTGGGAAGATCCTCTTTCGTCTGTATCTATTTATTTCTGACACAATTCTCTCGTTCCAATTCCTTCTACTTTCACTCGAACGAAACGATTTTGTAGAACGGAATGGGAAGCGACATCTGTCACCATAAAGAATATTCGATGTCCATCGACATCCATATTTGCTTCAATTGTTCCACAACACGGAACTCGAATTTTGAGCAAACTCCATCAATTTTTTTTCTCTATGAAATCATTTCCACTTTCTATTATCTTTTCTCTTACGTACATCGATCGAGTTTATTTGTCAAATAGATTAGGGTTTCCCCCCTCCTCACTTAATTTCTTTCATTCTTTAACTCCATATCTCACTCTTCATTGTTCATCCATCGATTATATATGATGAAGAATCGGAAGAATTTCCGTCTTTCTTCTTCCATTTCCTCCGCAACTGTTTCCATTCACTTTTTCAACCACTATTACACAACATCGCAATTTTTGAAAAAAATTCTTCCGATTCGAATAACTTCTAATTCCATTTTCTCTCCCTCAGCTATGAAGGTTCGACTTCCTCGTCGTTTTTTCATGCACAAAACAAATCATAGAAAAACCACCATGAGTTCCAACACATCCCTATCTAAAACAAAATGCTTATAAACGAATCTAAGATATCTCATAATTAATCAGATATTCATCGAATTGAAGCCGAAGAATTCTTAGAGGAAAAAAAATAGTAATTTTCACTTACCTAGAATGTCAATTTTGAAAGATTATTCCGAAGAAATTTTTGTTCTTCTTCGATTTCTTTTTCGAGTAATACTCATCATCCGATCGCCGATGACAAGTATCAAATTAATGAAGTATTTAATCGGATACAAATGAAAAGAAAGAGACAGAGGAGTAACGGTAGTTTTTTCGATTAATTAGAGAATTTCAAGTTGATACCAATTTGTTCAAAGAAGTCCGATGCCGATCATTATATCAACAATTCATCTTTTCTAGTCTTGTTAAAAAATGTTAAAAGGAAAGAAATTAATTCTCTTCTAATTAAACAAACCACGATTCGAATAATCCTCATTTCGCTTTCCATTTTGATATTTCGTTTCGATATTTCATTGAAAATGAATTTCTTACTAATTTTATGGAAATCGTCTGCGAATCGAAGAAGAATCATTCTTCTTCAAGAATGGACATTGGTCATATGAAGTGAATTTGATCTTTTCTTAATTGAATGAACTGTTCCACTTTCATTATTTGATTGTGTGGAAAAGTAGTTGGGAATGACCATCAATTGGCAATATTTTCGAGTCTATTTCCCAATCATGTATGATCAGCTCAATTTGAAAGGAAATGTTCGTATGAATAGAAGTTGTCGTTCATAAAAAATATTAGGATACATGATCCATTATGTCCCTCTGTCTTTTCCGATGGTGTTAAATGTCACATTCTGTCAGATTTAATTACAATCCATTTTCTCTCCTTCCCATTCAATTCACCTCTTACACTCCATGCCACCGATTCATCTTCTGATAAATCAGTAACTAATAAAAAAAATAGTTTTCTTCATACAAGTTTCACTATTCTCCTTCTGGGAACGAGAATGACGAAATAATTTGTTACCAAACCATCCTCACGTCAAATAAAGTTGGTCGATTATGTAATTGATGAATCAATTATCAATTTATTTTTTATTCATTCCTTATTCATTATTTCCTATTGCAAATCATACGAATGCATCTTTTCCATAAATCAGGAATCATTTTTGAGAAATTTTGATCTCATCTCATTCTCGCCACTTATCGATTCCAATACCGTTGTCAATAGTGAATGTGTGGAATTATGTAGTGACAAGTCATTGAAGTAAATAGTATGCATCAATGATGTTCAATCTAATCGAATTATATCAAAATATTAACACCTTCTCTTCAACATTGAATATCTTCAACAATCACTCGAATTATTTATCTATTCGACGACTTCTTACTCTTCATCGATCAAACGATAAAATCGTGGTTATGGGGAAATGAAAGACAAGTAATTTCTAATCATCTTTCTGTTTGGGGAAAGGTGTTGAATCAGGAAAAGAATGTTAAATTGTAATTCCAAGTTGTGAGTATGTTTCACTGTAACAATAATTAGAGGATTTATCGAATGAGAGAAACAATAATCGTCTTCATATTAATACTAATGATGGAAGATGGGGAAGATGAAGGAAATAAATGTTTTTCTTTTTCCTAAAGATGGAGTTGGGAGGAGGTGTAAATGAACGAATGTAAATGTCAACAACATCGATTCATCTTGCTCAACTCGGAATTGGAGCAGCTTATGCCCATAATGGAACATTAGCAAAACGTATCATCTTATACATAATGAATCGTATGATTGACGGAGAATCATGATGTTCATCCAATTCTTTCAAATTGTTCATATTATTCGGAAACTAGGGGAAAATTACAGGCATTTCTGATTTTTCTTCAAAATTGCTTTAAAAAATGACAGAAACGGCAGTTTTCCTACTTGCCTGATTTTATTTCACTGATTCTATGCAGAATTCTCCTGAAATCGTAGTTAAACGGTGATTTAGTCATTCAATCTTTTCCTTAAGAAACATTGTTCTTTCAACTTTTTTTGATTAGGGAGATTTCTTCCTTTCATTCTTTTTCGATTTTTTTATGGTTACATCATATTTAATTTCTCTTTAGAGAATATGATGGAACGTGTAGAAATAGATGAACCATTATCCATCTATTACAGTTACTTCGATTTGACACATTCAATTTTTAAGTAGTTATTGTGCACAATTATACATCATCTTCCGCTCATCAACGTAGAACTAATTCGCATTTACGACAACCTTATAATTTCCACAAGATATCATCATCATCATCATCATTCTCACACTGTAATCATTTATATTTTTCTTATGTCATATTATAGAAAAGTAATTCACATTCCATAAATTCAGTTTTCTGTCGGTTCTCTTGAAGAGATGAAGAGAATCTCTTCAAATCCTTCTTACTATCGTGCTCTACTTTATTCTATCAAAAATTATTTTTTTAGAGACTTCATTTGGAACTTCATTTCTCATTGCAAATCATCCAACTTTCCTCCATTCCTGGTTTTTCTACTTAGACGAATTATCTTAAAATTCTTCACTTAACATCCATCATCTGATATTGAGTAGTGAAAAGGAAATTTTTTAATTTTTTGAAAGTTTTATTCTGAAATTAATGTAGAAGTCAGTCCATTAATTTCAGTTTTCTACGTTCGATACATCTACATTCGAATAGATTTGAGGAAATGGCAACTACCAGTTTAAAAAAAACGAAAAGATTCTCATTTCGACGTTTTCGAACTATTGGAGGTTTAGATATGTCAAAAATATCTTTATTAGTTGTTTAAAGAAGAGAAGGAAGAATGCATATTTATCTTCAATAATCGGAATTTCATAGAATTTTCGGTGTCTTTGAAAATTATTTGTGCAAAAAAAGAGTGGTAATGCGCGCGTCCCAAATGGGTATGAATGTGTGTATATGTTGGCTTAGTTGAATAGTTTAGATTCTAAACTTTAGAAGAAAGATAATTATTAGAGAAATCAATGAAGTAGAGGCAGAATGAAGTTCACTTATAAAGATATTAAGAGAGAATCTCGTTTAATGTTTGTGAGTAGTCGAATTAAATATTGGGTAGTAATGGATGAATGAAATCGGTTTGTTCTTCCGACAGATGAACATAAGTCGAAAGAAAATTAATAAAAAAGTTGTTATTAATGACGATATCATTCTCATCATTAAATTGTTGGATAAATGTGATTTGGGTAGAGGAGTGGTGAATTAGTCATCTTCATTTTGGTGATTTCGGCTTCATCTTTCCCGATATATTAATGAGCCGATTAATTCTGCATCGAATTCCTTAACTAAACATTAGTGTTAAGCAAAAAAAAAGAGAAAGAAGACATTATATTGTCTTCATACCAATAATGATAAACAACGGCGTTTTTAATAATCGCTGACGATTAGAGAACTGTATCATTGTCCATTAATATGAATTTGTTGAATCTTCATAATTTGACGTGTAGGTGATGGAAAGTAGATAAATAATTTACGAATAAATATTGGAGTAGTAATATACTGTTGATAATTTCAGATCTATCATTTCCTAAGGAAACAAAATAGAAGAAGTTGTTTTATTTATCCTTAGCAAATTATTTTCTTCCCACCTTCTCTACTTTTCTATCATTTTACTATTTATCTAATCTCATGTTGCATGTTTGTTGACAAAGAACACCGAACATCTTTCCCATCGAGATCTATATTAAGGAGATTACATCCATCGGACTTCCCAAATCTATCATCGAGCTGTCCCAAGAACATGTCGAAGGCAAAGAAGAAAATTAGGAGGGAAAATTAGTTTTTATGTAAAGAAAATAGATCTCACTTATCGTTTTTCTTTTTCTATTTAACGATAAATTTTTGATGACTACGTTATAATTCGTTGTTTAATTGTCTTCCTTTCCAGCTGATTCACATGATTCGTTTTAATTTATTTCCATTTCAACAAAATGTTTGGAATGGAGAGTTATCATTGTCCTCGAAAGATTTTCAATATTATTCGTCATTCATCATATTCATTTGTCAACCATTTATAGTATGAAATCTTTTGAAAATGCATAGATTTGGTCAAAGTTAAAAATTAAAAAAAGAAATCGTTCTTCGTTTTCTATCCGTTTAAAAATTACTAATTTTTTCTAATTTTAAATTCGCAAAATTTAATTAGTTACGTCACACCAATGAGATACTTAGTGAAACGGTTATTTCTGGTAACAGAGAGATGACATAAGACTCTCATATTAATTCAAATGTGTATTAGCAGGAGCAGATGATGGAAATGATTCCTTTGTGATTTTATGGAAGACATATTAAACTTTATAGGGCGTATATCAGATGTGTGGGCAATCTACTAGGTCGTCCGAAACCAGTTTCTAGAGGTCTCTTAATGTTTTCAGTAGTTGATCTAGCCTAATTTCCACGACTCATTATAAGGAAATGACAATGTTCGACAACCACTTTTTTCAATATCGATATCGATATTATCGATCGTTTGAGCATTTTGAAGATTTTTACTTTCCATTAGTTATTTTTAATCAAAATACGCTTTAACCTATGGGGATTCCGCGTCTTAATAAAAAAAAAAAAAAAAAAAATACGATTCGGAAATTCCGAATGTTCTAAATTGAGCTCAACTTCAAGTTTCAATATCAATATTTAGTTAATTCTATTTGAATTAACTGAAATTGTTTAATTCCGTTTTCATTATGGTTCTTTCATAAATGAGAAAATAGGAGAAATAAATGAATGCGAATGACTGGAAGATATTGAAGAGATCTTCCAAATACGTAGGATAGAGAAAGATACTTAAAAATTAGAAACGTCAACTTGATTATAGGAACAAAAGGTCTCGATTCATTCTCATTTAGTGTAAGAAGTTTTTCTACTTTTCAACAGTTAACTAACTGTACACATAGGAAGAAGAGGAGGAGTAAATGAGATGGCCGTTTCTCATTAACATTACATTAAAATCATTAACAATTGTCGAACATTTATGTGAAAATTCATTGAATCCGTCTATGAAAATTTTTATGAATTGACGAAGATATGAATTATGTTTATTTAGCAAACTTAATGAGCGGCGATACATCATTCTCAATTGTTGTTGATAATGGAGTTGGCGGTTGTTTTCATTTCATTGAAATTGATGAGCTTACCATAGTAACATCTGGAGGAATATACAGATGGATTTAAAAAGTAGACACAGCTCATTTCTCAACTTGAGAATCTCAACTACTTAACCGAAAATTTTTCTCTGTTGCTTTCTCCTCCTCCATATCCCCTTGAAGTTCTCACAAACGAATTTACTTATTTGATGAAATTTTCCTTTTCAAATCATTAATATTTCACAATCAATAATTAATTTATTATTTTCAGAAGAAGAAATGAAAAACCAACGTCATGTCATCATAAGGCAATGTGAAAGGAAACTGTCTTTATTTCGTTTGTTCCTTAATCGTATGAAAAATAATCATCTGACGATATAAACATGTACCTGTTAGTAGCACCTATCCATTTTTGATCGATGCAGAATGTTATCAAATAAAAAAACGTAATTATCATCTGTTATTTATTTCATCATCTCATGTACCTGATGATGATGTTTTTGATCTCCTTACACATTTTCTGTCTTATCTTTCTTTCGGAGAATAATGACCATCTACACATGTGGCGTAATGTTGTGTAATGAAGACATCTGTTAGTTTTTCATAACTAACTTTTTTTTGAAGTGGTAGAAGAATCACATCTAAAATTTCATGTGATCATCAGTAAATGATTTTGAGATTTCATTTCATATTTTACATGTACAAACAGATAATGTATCAGTTTGTTAATAAATTTAAGGAGAAAAGAAAAACGTAGTTGAAATCACTTGCAATGAAGCTGGTTGGAAGAATTGTCGTAATTAGAATTTTGGGAAATTATTATAGCTCAAAATAATGTCTAATGCAAACGTTATTAAGTAGTAGTTTTTATAGTATATAAATGGATGGTTTGAAAATCATATCTACTTAATTATTTCATTCATCCATCATCAATTGGAACTTCAGGTGATGTTTATTTTAATTTGTCTGCAATATGTTAACATTATTTCTCATTGATCTCTTACCTCCATATTTGGAGTTGGGTTGAAGAATAAATCAGATGCAGTTCCAGAACGAGTCTAGCTGATTTGGTAGACGAACCATTTGGTAGACGGGACTATTTGGTAGACGGGACTATTTGGTAGACCTTTTGAATGATCCAAAATTTTGGAGCAATTTAAATGTGAAATAAGAAAATATCTACATGTATTTCCCATACGGAGTCTACCAAATGGTCGGTCTACCAAATGGTCGGTCTACCAAATCTCCGTCTACCAAATCTAAGTCTACCAAATGGTCGGTCTACCAAATAGTCCCGTCTACCAAATGGTTCGTCTACCAAATATCGTTTTCCCTTCCAGAACAGATGAGTCTGGTGTCGGTTCGCTTAATTGCTGGTAAGTTTATTAGTTGGTCGTTATTCTTTTGACCAAAAGGAAAATTGTTTGAGTTCAAACGGAAAGTTTTATTTGAAATCATTTTTTTTTCTCCATCAAATTCTCCTTTTCGTTCTGTTACGTATCGAAGTAATTATTGGAGACTTGTCACCTTTTTCCCAACTAATTTTTTCAGAACATGACAAACACTTTGGTAGTCGTTCCATCTGTGACTATGTGTGGTACTGAAGAACCGAATCGTCATGTTACAAGAGACGATCTAACTCTAATGATCTTTTACCTTGTCGTTCATTCTTTCTCACTTGTTACTATGAGATGAGAGTTTAATCGTTGAAAATTCCTTTATTTTCTTCTCTATTGAAGAAATGGAATGAATGAATTTTCGTAGGTAATTTTAAGTGAGAAATAATTTACTTCGAGAACACCATCATCATCGAATTGGACCGATATATGACAGATATAACGTCGACTAATGTTTCATGTCGGCATAGCGTTTCTTAAGAGATGAATAGTTCGTTATCGAAAAATCGCTAGAAATCTAGTTATCGAATGTTCGGACAATGGTCAAGAATGAATCATTTTTCTTCCACATTTCTTTCATTTTCTGTGTTAGTATGGCTATGGAAATTTGATCAGGTACTTTCCACCATTCTCTTCTCGTCATAACGGAATCATAAATAGCTAGAAATAGTCCGATCTCTTCTCTCTTAACTTCAGTTCACTCACAGCTGGACATCCAAATCATCGTAGCGGCATAAACGGGATTAGTTAACAGTAATTTGTCATTCCTTTTCACTCTCCTCAAAACGAAACAAGTATGTAGATTAATTTTTTGATATACATTTCCACTTCACCATCTGAGACCGATCGACCGGGAAGAACAATCTTTTCGTTCCTTCCATTGTCTTAAATCACATATTCCTCTCTTATTCGCCACATATTTCTCAATCGTTTCTCAATTCAACTTTCTTTCTTTTTTACAAGGAATTTCCCTTAACAAATCAGTGTGTGCATGTAGTAAAACGAGCGAACTTTTCTCTTTTAGCTCAAATAATTAATTCTCATCATAAAATTTTTTGAAATAAATATAATTTAAAATTTTTCTTCCGTTGTTTCCATATGTTTTTTTGTTAATCTTATAATAATTTCTCTTCTCTTCTATGGTGGAATGGAAAGATATGATTCAAAATTGCATGTTACTTCTCTCGAAATCATATTCGAATTTTATTATAATCGATATCGAATCTAATTGATGATGTTTTCATTTTTCCACTCAAACTGACTCCCGACATCAATTACTTTTTCCAAAGGAACAATTCAAATGGAAAGTTTTATGAGACAATCTAATATGACGTAGAATGTGGGATGTTTATTCAGTTGAAATGGTGACGATAAGTTATCATGAGACATGATGGATAGCATGCTCCAGATGGACAATGTAATTGCGTGATGTCAATATGTCCCCTCCAACTCATTCTACTAGTTAATCGATGTTGTGATGTACGTGGAAAGTTTTCATTTATATATTAATCCCGAACCGAAATTCGTGTCATGTTTTTTCAATTTGCTCATTCCGCCAAACCGAACTTCTCATCCACATCCAACGAAATGCACAATGGTCAAAAATATGCAAACGAGAACTTCGTAGAGAATTCAATTATTAAATTGTGTTTTATTTTAAGAATTACTTATTTATTTTTACGCTTCTTCAGTGAGAAACCATCTGATAAATCAATTGGAGACAAAATTGTTCCAAACGATATGGTAAAATAAATAGTTGTCGAATTCAGCGATTTTCCAATTAATTTGATTGTTGTTGACTCTGCTATTTCATATCATATGACGAAGTGTTACTTTTGTCCGTAACTTTTATATCTAGTGACCTCCAATGTCCTGACTTGAGAGAAAAGAATTGATTACCATGAGTTGCAGCTGTTCGAAAATTAGGGAACAATGGAAGTTGATTGTTCTCTCTCTCATTTCTGATCATATCAAAATATTTTGTTTCAATTCTTTCTATGTTAATAGATATTCATTTTAAGTATTTCACTCTCCCAGCTCGATTTGAGACATTAAAGAAATTCAATTAATTTCTCTTATTTTATCGTGACCTTCATGCAGTTAATCGTCAGAGAATTGTTAAGGGAACTGCAAAACCAAAAAAATTAATTAAAATCCTCAATTATTATTGTACATCCATTCACAATGTTCCATATCGTTAATATCTTTTGAAAGATTTTTCTTATCAGTTTAATGGTTTTTTCTCACCTTCATTCCATTCATCACCCCCTCCCATCCCAAATCGACAAATGCATCAAATATTTCAATTTGATTAATTTGTCGATATAAAACCTTTACCCAAATTGGGATTGTGTTTCAATAAATAATAATAATAATAATAAAATGTAATAATTCCTTTTTTTCGAACTTCGTCCGACACGAATATAGTTTCAAATAGAAAAAAGTAAATCTTTTCGAGAATATTTTACGACAGTTTTATCGTTTACAGCGGAAATTATTTCCATCCAATTTATTTAATTTTAACCAAAATTTTGTTTAACACAAATTTAAGTTTTCACCATTTTCTTCTTCTGGAATTACTGAGATTAGGAATACGTGTTAATTTTTATTGGTGTTATCTCAAATGGAATTTGTTTGACAGAATAATTTTCCTTTAATTGATATCTATCATCACGAATAAATATGATCTGGTTGGCATATCAATATTCTAAGGATGATGCTCTTCTTATTGTTATCTAGCAATCTCCGAAACGGTTGTTAACTCCAAGTTTAATTCCAGCAATTGAAAGGTGTTGATGGCAAAATTCCTCATTCTTTTCTGAAGAACTTTTCCATCGAACTACTTAAACGTACCATTAGTGACAACATCATCAAATTGTTATGTAACTATATATTTAGTAATAGAAATGAATTTCCATTTTCTTGGAATTAGCTGAAGTAACAAAAAAATTTAATTCCTTTATAACCTCGAATTTAACTTGTTCGATACTTTATTGTTGAATTTTTGGTTGACATCAAATTCCAAAGTGAAACATATGATAATTTTTGCATTAAATGTTTTAATTATTTGAATTTGAAGTTATTTAAGAATGGAATTATTAATAGTGATAATGTGAGAAATGAATTGGAGACTAAAAAGTTGTTGGTGTGAAATGAATGAAATTGTTGTTACCTAAATATTTTTGAGCACATAATCACTCCTCCTAAATGATTATCGTCGTCATGCATCTGTCGTGTTAATATGGAAAGCGATCGACAGATTTAGCAGAAATATAATAGATATTACTAGGGGAAAAAGAAGATGGAAAGAAATTGGTTGATTAACTGGAAATTTGTATAAGGGCAAATGAAGATTCCACATGTCTGTTATAACTACATAATATTGAATAGAGAATAACCGGGAAATTGGAGTATCGATCCATCTTAATCACTTCAACTTTCCTTCTCCTTTGCAAATGTAAAAAAAAATCTATTTCTTTCCGGTTGAAACTTATTAGTTGTTAATCGTTCCATCTGATATGAGAAGAACAATTCTCCAACAAATTAAATAACAATGCCACAAAAATATATTGTGCTAATTCAACTTGTGACTAAAGTAGACTTGTTTACGACAATCGATGAAGGAATTCTTAATGTGACAGAGAGTAGATTTTTGGGAGTAGATGGATCGATATCAATTCAATGTCTAACAGATAATGTCTCTAATCGACGAGGTGGAAGATGTGTGCAGATGGATGAATGAAATAATGGTTATCGATAGGCAGATAGACGAAATAGATAGTTGCTATATTTATTTATTTATTTAACCTTTCCCAATCACAACTTCAGAAAAGATTCTCCTCATTCATTTTTATTATCTTACCCTCATAATGTAATTATAGGAACGTAAGGAAACATAATGGGAGGGGAGAAGACGAGAAAGGAGAAATGTGGTGAAGACTTCGTTTTGGATCATCAACCGATTCATTGTTATATTCATTAACTATCATATTGAGTTGCCTCTGTAATTTTATTCATTTGTCGGAATGATCGGAAAAAAAAAGAATAATGATGGCAATCTTGGAAATAGTGAATACTTTCTATGTTTCTTTCTGAAGAATTTTCTCCCACTAAACAGAAGGAAGGGAGAACAAATGAAATATAACTGCGCCAAGTCGAACCGCAGAACCACGGCACTTCGACTCGCTTGGCACAACCTTGAATATTGATTCATATAGACGGATTTTCGATTAACCTTCTTTCACACTCTGATGATGCAATGTAATTCATTCCATCAATGTATTCTTATCATCAATTGTGTGATGGATGAATTGATGTTATTCCAATGGAAAATTATTCTGTACATCTTCTCCTAACTTTAGTAATCGACTAAGACTAAATCATAAAGGATTTGGCATGACATTTTTCTCTTCTTCGCTATCTACTTGAGAATATGTTTTTAGTTTCATCTTTTTTCACTTAGCTGATGCGGAGATGTTTTGACGAATGTTTAAAAGGAAGATTGGCGGGTGTGAAAATATTTGGGAGAAATCGACACCTATCGTCTCATGAAATCTTTCGTACCTTTTAATATCGATCTTTACATTTCTCTTCGGTAGTTGATTCATTGAATTTCTTGTTCATCTTCTCTTCATCTATTTGCACATATCGTCCTTAAACATACCAGTTATCCAATATTTATTATTCGAAAAAAGAATTATCATTGATTATCTGATCATATTCGAAGTATGTTCATTCTCTTTATCTCCAATTTTTCAAGTCCACGAAAGAATTTTCGCTGTTATTCATAAGTCAAGGGAATACAGATCGTCGACGCTTTCTTCTCAGTTGACATGTTGATCTTATCGGTTTGGAGGGAGCGAGTGGTTATTAAATTTTTTTCCCATAGTAAATTGTCAATATTTATTCATGGACATTCAATTCGTTTCGATTTATCAAGTGGACTTGGTGAAAAGAACTCTTCCTTCTTCCTTCTCAATAACTTATTAACAAGTTCCAATTCTCCATTTCTTCATCGCCCAACTTCTATTTGTCTATTACATCTTCCAAACAACCAACTAACAATATTGACAGTCTACTTAATTCAATATTCACTCGATAGTTGGAGGAAGATGGACATCACCATTGACAAAAGTCAAAACATCAGAAAATAATTTTCATTATCATATGTTTCCTTCGGATTCTAAACCGAAGAATTTCTAATTCGAATATAAGGGAATATTACACGAATAATATTAGATGGATTTGAATTCAAATCTGCTTAAGGAAGTTGTTAAAAGTACGATAAGTTATTCGAATTCCATAATCCATTAGAGGAAAAATTGATGGAATTTAACATGAGAAAATCTGCTCGAAATTTCCAGTAATATGAAAAGATGATGATGGTAATTTGCTCTCTAATCGTCATCGTGTGATCGAGTTATTGTTGAGTGATGATCAAATTGTTCAAAATATCCTCCCAATATTCTAAAGAGGTGTATGTGAAATTTTCTTGTTAATTACAAATTTCTTATTTATTTAAGTTATACCTATGATTATTATTATTATTTCGTCTCATAAATTGTATGATGAGAAACGGATCATACCAATATTGGAAGATGATCGTTCTCTGTCGATTTACAATCATTTTATGGCGAAGTTAAGCGAATTATTCTTCCATAAATTCTATTCTATTGTTTCTGTTTACATGGATGTTGAGAATGACGTGAATATAATAGTTTCCTAAAAAGTCTTTATCTTCTTGGAAATGTTATTGTGAATTTGGAACTTCGTTCTATTTTGCCCATCACGAAATAATGAGCAGATCTCTTTTCTCTAATACGAATGAGTAAAATGGAAAGAATGTCATTATTTCTTAATTAAATTTCCTATCAAAATTTTTCTCTTCTGCATCATTTGAATCTTCATCATTCATCAAATAACAACATTTTATTTATCTTCACTAATTTATATATTCTCTCATTCAATTTCTCAGAAGGATCAATGAAATAAAAGAAAAGTTTCCATGTTGATAGTTGGCTCGAAATGATGCATAATAATAGTCATTTAGATGGACGATAATTTATCCATCTCTCAATGATGACAATTCGAAACTCTTCTTGTCAATAAGATGTATTGTCACAATATTATCATCATTCTTTTCATGGCTTCATATCTTGCTCTCTTCTCACCGGTAACTGCTTCTACTTATGATATTGGATGTCGTCATGGACATTTCTCCCACGTCATTCCTCGACAAAATGGACAATTCATTCTCCAATCGATTTTTGATGAGGATAATGATCGATGTACACCTCATCGAATATTGTTGAACGATTCGAATAAATTCCAATATGATATTTCGATTGAAACTGATCAAAGACGATTTATACTCACTAAAATCTTTCTATTCGATTCCATCGATGACAATCAAATTTTGGTTTGTTGGAAACGAATTCATCTTTCAACCAATCGACAAATTGGCACTTCGTGTCGTTTATATCAGTTCATCGATACTAATTTCATCATATTGCAATCGATTGATTATCCGAAAACTAGGAAAGTTAATGAACATCGATGGATCGAATTGCCAGGTCAGATTTCTGGAAATGAGTCGTTTTTGAATGATAAAATACTTTGGAATATCCAAAATGGAATGAACAATGAAAAATATTTATTTCTTGCTATTTCTAATAATTATTCTCTCAATTCCAACGACGTCTCCACATTAATCAGTGCCAATCAACCGACAGTAACTCTCCGTCATCTCGAAGGAAATCCGCCAAATTCATCGAACTTCTTAGGGATTGTTGGAAAGGGTCTGGTGAAAGCGGAAGTAAATGTTCTGGGTCAATATCTTCGGGAAAATAATCGTTTCTTCATTAAATATCATTATCAATTTCTCGAGAATCATTTCAATTATTTGTTGAAGGAAGATGGAAATGAAATGGAGAGAACGTTGAAAATCATCCGAATTTGTAATTATGATTTGGCGTTCCTCTATTCATATACCGAATTGAAATTACAATGTCAATCGTATGATTCGATCGATCATATTTTCTATTCGAAATCACTTCGACGATTATTCATCTTGTTCCAATTGAATGGACAACAAGATTTATATTATTGGGATTTGGATGAAATTAATCGAACATTTTTAAAGAATTTACAACAATGTTACCATTCAGGGGGTTCGGAACGAGGTTTGAATTTCTTAAGACCGCCACAAATGTGTATGAAACAATCGATGTTGAATATCGACGAGAATTATTGTAGTGTGAGGAAAAGTTTCTTGTCATCAGCAAAGAATTACCGTCGTCTATTCCATCAGAATCAAGGAAATTATCACTCCTTTCAAGGAGCCTCTCCATTCTCTAGTCGTAAGACGGCGCACATATTTCCAGTGATTGGCACTCGTGTCAGTTGTGGAAGGAAATTGCCTATCCAATTATCGAAAGATGAAAAAATTCGAAATTTCTTTGTTGAACAATTCAAATTGAATGACAAGTTGAAAATGATGAAATTGTTGGGTGCGACAGAAAACAATCAATTAATTATTTATCATTGGAAAAATATGAATTGGAATGGAATTTATCGGACGACACGTCTCAATCTCTCTCATCCCATTTATCAGATGAGAATGATGAAATCGGGAAAGTTATTCATTGAAACAAATCGAACAGGTGAAGAGATTTCACTTTTCAATTGTTCGACTGCCTCCAATTGCGACGAATGTCAAGAACATAAAGAGGAGTTATGTGGTTGGTGCGTATCAACAAGACGATGTTCGTTAATGAAAGAATGTGAATATCGGAAATTCTGGTTAAATCGACTGAATGAAGAGGAAACCATTTGTCCCAATTTGTCATTGGAACGAGAAGAAATGTCGAGAAACAGTCGACAAATCAATTTCCAATTGACACTTCCCAAACAATTCGAATCGATTAAATGGAACGTTCGTGTTCGAATCGATAAAGATGAACAATATGAAGTGAACGAAATAAAACGATTGAATGATAATTCATATGAAATTGATATTTCGAAAGAATTAATGGAACAAATTAAACAGAATGAAATTAGTGAAATTCAGTTAAATTTGTTCGATAGAAATTCTTCATACGAATTGATCGTAAGTCCACCCATCAAATTGTTCGATTGTCGAAAATTGACAAACTGCAAAGAATGTAATTCTCATAGAAATGAATGTTCGTTCTGTGCTGGTGATGACACGACTAATTTCCAATGCTTAGAAAAGGATTCGTGTTTCGCAACTCGCACATTTTCATCTTGTCCTTTCTACAACGTCAATCGAAGACACATTTGGAAGAAGATGTTAACGTTGACACCGAATAATCGTTCGATCTCTATCGATATTCCACAAACGTCTCAACATATTCTAACCAAATTTTACAGATCTATCAATTTCTATGTTAATTGTTTATCATTTCCAAAAGAGAATAATGATATCGTACAAGTGTTCGATCGGAGACATTTGAGAGGAATTAGAAAATTGACTAATTTTAATTGTCAATTTAATAATTCTGTATTGGAAGATTCACGTCGTTTTGGAATTAGTATTTCTACACAACAATTATCGGGGATAATTCCTCGAAAGAGAATGGGAGTAATGTTAACACCATCATCATCGATGGAAGAAACGGTTCATTTTCGAAATTGTTCTGACTTGGCAATCGATTGTTATCAATGTCATTTAGTAAGTTATCAATACTCATGCGAATGGAAAGATGGAACATGTCAGAATGACGATAAGCTTTATTCGAGTAAATTGAAATTGTGTGAAAAGTCAACAATTTATCATATTACTCCGACCAATACGACAAAGAAGGGTGGGACGATTATAGAAATTTTCGGGAAGAATCTCCAACCAGATATGATCGATCGAATTTTATTAGGTGGAATGGATTGTAACAAGATAGGGAGTAACTTGTCAAGCCATCTTCAAATGAATGAGAATCGGATTTATTGTCGAATGACTGAGAGAGTACGAGAAGGGAGAAAATTGAACGAACATGTTCAATTTCATTTGAAGACGAATAAGAATTCGAATGATTCAGTTATAATTGAATTTGACGAGAATCGTTTCCAAATTTTAACTCCTCAAATTACGAAAATTCAACCAACTTCTTTCATTCAATATTGTCGTTCGTCAATTCTATCGATCGACGGAAATAATTTCTTGGTTGGACGAACGTCGAAATCGAATATTCGAATTTATTTTAAATATTTGGACATGTCTGAAGAGAACGAATGTCGATTAATCCATTTGGAGAATAATCGAATAGAATGTGAAATTGTGAAAAATTTCCCACAAGTCGCCCAATATGATTTGTTCGTCAGTTTAGATGAGGATCGATTTCGATTAAAAGAGCAAATTCAAATTACAATGAATCCTCTCCTCAAATTGTTGACAACTCATCAAAATTTCAATAAACTGATTTCCGGAAAATCATCTGATGATTTTGATGAGACTGCACCATTTGTGATGGATGGAAAAAAGAAGATAATTGAACGTTCAATCATGAGTTCATATGATCAAGGTAATCGTGAAATATTATTGTATGGAAACGGTTTTTCGAACGTGCACAATATTTTGATTTACCTTCTGCCATTAAAACGGAAATCATTTGTATATGAGGAGGATATGATTATCTATGAATCATATACAGAAAGACAGATCGAAGAATATCGTCCAACTAAATTGAGATGTTTATCTGATCAATTGTGTCTTTTCCGTACTCCGTCTTTACAAACCATCACTAACAAGACAACGAGAGCGTTTTCCATCGTTTATCAATTCGACTCGTTTCTCTCACAAGAGAAACCGGGAATTCAAACGCGTTATAAGAACTTGCACACGTTACTTTATTTCAGAAATCCGGTTTTTATTTCAGTTGGAAATATCACCACTAAATTGGAATTCGAAAATATTGAGAAATTGAAAGGAAATTCTTTGAAAGAGTTCGAAGAAATTCCAGAAGTGAATAACGAAAGTGAAGTATTGAAAGTTCGAGTACTGCCAGACAAATGGTTGAATAGTAACGGGGAATTAATTGCGGCAACAATTGAAGATGAAGAGATTCGTATAAAAATCTTATGTGAAGTGAATGATGAGTCATCGATCGAATTGGCTTGCTTCAATTTGAAATGGATCGAACCAGAAACATTATCATGTCAATTGCCGACGAGTAAATATAAAGAACTGTTTATTCTCACTTGTTTGCATGCGAGACGATCATACGGTTATGATATTCTTGTTGAAAACGGAATTTCTTTGCCCCTCATCATAACATTGAATGAGAAAAGTTCGATTGTCGATGGTCAAACAGATGATGAGTTGGATCGATTAATTTCCTCGAAAACAAATTATTTTCCGTTAGTGCCAAGAGAATCGCGTCAATTCGTCAACAAGAAGAATTCTTATCTGACTTATAATATTGGGAATATTCATTTTGTTGATGAAAAAAATTTATTAAATAATCGATTACATGAATTCATTAAAGAATTCCATCAGATTGTAAATGACGGAACGATTATTATCAATGTTAATATTCAGAGCATTTACAATATTCTCAAGCCACTTTACAAGCGATTGAATGTGTATAAGAAACGGAAGATAAATATTCATTCATCAAATTATCAATATCATTTGAGTGGTATTGAGAAAGTGGTATCATCATCATCATCTGATCATGTTCGAGTAGTGAATGGAGATCGAAAGAAGAATTTGTTCTTAGTATTAATCGTTGCAATCATTGGCATTCTATTGATTACTTCATTCATCATCATTCAATTAATTCGACGACATTATCGACGGAAGAAATTGAGGAGTGACAGTTTCAATAAATTGACGAAATTCGTTTCGAATTCCGATTATAATACCGTTCATCAATACCATCATGCAAATGCCCAATCCTCACAGGTTACTAGTAGTAATTATACCGGATTTGCCAGTTCCATCACAATGACTAGTCAAAGTGGAGAGCAGAATTTGAGAGACAAATATTTCCCGCCAACAACTTCCGTTCATCCGTCTCTTTATTCGACGATCGTCAATAAGAACGGTACATTCATGACAATGAGAAATTATTTAGGAAATAATTATGATAAAACGTTATTAAATCGGCCGAAAATGAAGAAAGTTAATAACAACAAAACGAATAATACTCTCGTACAGGATTCGAATCAAAGTCATTTCAATTCGGAAAAGAAGAAACGAGAACGATTGTCGAATTCGTTAACTTATTTAATTTCTGAGAATGATAATCGTCAAATTCAACAAACATTACCAACGAATATGATCAAGAGATATGTGAGTCGAACTGACCAAAAATTCAAATGCTTCAATCATTTCATCCATTTCAAACAGAAACAATTAAGAAGAATTCTAACGAATAATTCTTTTGCTATTCCCATTCATACGTCATCAAAACTGTTGTTCAATTTGGACAGTTCGACTCAATGTCTTTGGAATTGGTTGGAGGACTATTGTCAAATCGATTCGAATCAATTAATGAATTCTCAACAAATCGAACAAATGAAATTGAGTCGGAAGTTATTCTCGAACGAATCCTTCTCGAACGAATTTTTTAATTATCTCACTCATTCCTATTCGTCCGCCACTGGAATCGGGGGTGATGATCCGATATCACAAGATGGGAAAATATTTTATTATTTATTATTTCTCGATAACCGGTCATCGATACAATTCGACTGTTTGAGACATATCATCAAATGTCACATTCAACGTCATTGTGATACTATCAGTATCGTCAATGCCAATGTAAAATTTCATGAATCGTTCGCTGGTCACTTTCTACAACTGATTATTCGTCTACGTCTCCAGGAATTGTTGAGGAGGAATCATTTGAAATTTCATTTGTACTATTTCCTTCAATTCATCAATTCAATATCAAATTATCAATCAACTTTCATATTGAACGATTCAAATCAATTCTTTTCGGCGTTGTCACTTCGCAGAAATAATTGCCAATTAACTAAACATTCCAATTCGAAAAAGTTTCCCATATTTCTTCGAACATCCATCAGTGATTCGTGGAATGAATATTATCGATTTGAAAGATGGATTGATGAGGATGAATCGATTGATGGAACGAAAGAAAATATTTTAAGAGAATTATTCCTATTCGTTCCATTGAATGATTCAAAGATCTCATTCCTTCTCGAACGATCTCCGCCATCAAATAATATTTTATCATTTCCTAATGAATCTTCATCATCATCATCATCAACATCATCTACAAACAATAAGAATAATAACAATAATAATAATAATCAACAACAAATTACTGATAATTATAATTCACAATCGACTTGTACTTCGGTCACTTACGATTCGCGTTCGATTGAATATGAGAAGAAAGGTGGAAATAATACCAATGAAAATCAACGATTAATTTTGGATCTAGATGAATCTCTTAATCTAACATGGAAACATGTCAAATTAAGTGCGAGTGATTCGATTCATATTTCCATCAAATTCAATTTCAATCCATTCTATCAATTTACACCAGTCGTCCAGATGGAAGTGGATGGGACGAATGTCGACAATTCATCATCATCATCATCATCATCGTCAGGAACATCTTCTCAGAATTTCAACGGAATTCCCCCATCAAAACCATCGATATCGATTGACAAATTGAAATCGAAACTTTATAATCATTCGCAAATGAAAGAGAATTTGAAAAAATTGAAAGAGAACAATCAGTTCAATGATCGATCGAAACGTATTTCATATCTGATGGTTGGACGATTTTTTCATTCGAAATTTTTATTCGATTATTAATTCCATTTGTAGAAACATATCAATTATCCATTATCTGTTCTATTGAAAGAGATTGTAGAGATTGTTATGGAGAAAGATAATATTTTCAGAAGTATTTGGAAATTAATCGACAATTGTTGGATGGAAGTCAATCCGAATTCGGATGATAATATTCTTCTCGAATTAAAATTAGAAATGTTTGAATGATTTCTTCTTCTTAATCATCATTTATTTTATTCTCATCCAGTTTCCAACATCTGATATTGGAAGATATGTTGTTAAATTATCAATATTATTTTGATATGATTCCTTTCAATGAGAAGACTCAATTCAATTTGAGACGAATTGCCAAACAGTTCGATCGATCACATGTTCAAGAAGAAGTTCATCTTACATTCTCATTTCCATCTCAACTTATTTACCCCATTCTTTAGTCTGATATACTGCTGAGAACGTCAATAGTGAAGAAATATAAGAAGAAAATGAAACGATTCTGCTCGATAACGGGTAAAATGGAAGAAACTAAATTTTCCTTGAATGTTTCTCTTATTTTCAACATTTCTAATTATAAATTTTATTTGTAGTCATTACCATCATTAAACTTAATGAATGGTCATCTGTTGAAGAGTTGGTTGATGAGAAATCGGCATGAAATCGTTCAACATCTCAATGAGACGAATTCAAATTATTTTCTTACTCATTTACAATCATCTATCGATCAATCGACAATGATTTCTTGTTCCAATCAATCAAATCAACATCAATTGGATCATACTGATGATATTCATTTGGTGAAAGGCATTGACAATGAGATTATTATGATTCCAATGTCAAATTATATGGCCATTGTAAATAATCAACAACAGCATTCATTAAATAATAATATTCAAATGTTCACTCAACAACCAAATTCCACAACGAATATCATGAACGATAATAATAATATTAATAAATCAAATAATCAAAACATCTTCCTCCAGAACACTTTTCAGACAACGACAAGAATAAGTGAAACAATGGAGAATAATTTAAATCAACCATCATCACATCTAGACATACTTCAACCAGTTCTACCTCCTACTAATGCTAATATCAATTCGTCTAGTAAACGATCGACCAATCTCACGATGATTGTCGATCAAACGCCACATGTAGACGACCACATCTACGATGAGTACAGTATAATTCAAGTTGCTTCTCAATTGCCCAAAGCAAAGGGAAACGAAAGTCGAATCTGATTAACTGAAATTTTCGCTCTCAGTTATAACTAATCTCTCATGATATCTGAGAAATATTTATCAAAACATATTTAGTTCTCATTGTTTTATTTTAAATCGAACTTATCTCAAACCGACGTTTTTTTGTTCTCAGAACAGAAATTTACTTGGAAAATAAAATATTTTATTAACATTCGTTTCTCCAATTATAGTCTTATCAATCTGAAAGGAAAAAACTTATTTTTCCACGAATTAATTTCATAAATTGACAAACTTGTTCACATCCATGGAAACGGATTTCTAGGGGAAATGTTAAAACACTTAACTGAAAGTTCAAGAAATTAAATGAAGTTCAATAAATCGGAATTAGAGATGAATTGAAATCATACATATGACATTTGGTAGACGGAACGTTTTGTTTTCCTTTCGGATACCTAATAAAAAATCTATTTTATAAGTTGTTTCTGTCGATCATCAGTTTACCAAGTGCCGCTTTATCCAAAAGATACTTTTGTCTAAAGTAGTGTTCAACTAAAAACATAATGAAATCGGACTTCCATCGGTTCTCTATTTGGCAAGTTCTGGTCTTTCTTTCCAGTTTTCCGTTTTAATTAGGCAATTTTTTTTGTTTATCGTTTTGGTGATTTCTATTTAATTCTCAAACTTATTAAAATACTTCCTCTAAACAAGAATGTATATTGAAATTAAGTAAAATAAAATATTTAATTTTCACTGTATAATTTGAAGGATATTAATGAGGAATGGTCGATGGATGCAATAAGGTAAAGGGATAAAATTTATTTCGATGTTTATGTATCGTTACATGTGGTACGATAGAAATGAAGAATAAGAGTGTGGAAAGTAGTATACCTACACAATTGGTTAACAGTTACAGAATACATTAGGAATAGAAAACAAATAGAAAAATATATTTAGGTACAAACAACCGAGATTGCTATGACTTGTTGTCATGACGACGAGGAAACAAATGAGTTTTATCCGCATAATATACTACATTTTTTCTCTGAGGAAATATATCAGCAATTACAGCTCTATTTAAATTTGAAATTCTCTCACAGAATTTCGTCATCACATTCTATTTGTTTGACGCCGAATTATATTAAGTTCCGTATCATATTTCTGACCTCACATTTCCGAAGCACATACGACCAAATAAGAGATTGGTTTGAAATAAAAAATATTATTATTCTAATTTCTTGATATACGATTATCGAGAAGATTTCATTCCTAACTTTACACGAGCAAATCGAACAACAAACAATTTGACCCCTTTCATTAATTGTACGAGAATATGGAACATGTTCAATTATCTTTCTCTTCACAATCGCCTAATAATTCTCTTCCCATCAGGCTACAATTCTCCCCAATCCCGACTTTAACTGCGAGGAATGTTGCAAGAAATTGAGGAAGTCGATGAGAGGAATTGGAACGGACGAAAGAATGATAATATCTGTCCTCACTAAACAATGTCGTTCGCAACGACTTGAAATCCGCTCGATGTATAAGACAATGTATGGAGTGGTTAATATAAATTATGTTCAAGAGAATTTTTAACCAATATTTTTTTAATTTCATAACACAGGACTTGGAGGACGCGTTTAAAGAAGAATTGAGTGGATTCTTCTTAACTGTCTGTCTAGATTTGTTAAAGGATCTCCGAGATTATGAAGCTGAATGGTTGTACAAAGCTGTCGATGTTAGTATAATATCAATCAAATAATAATGAATCATAAACAATTTAAAGGGCGCCGGAACAAACGAGAAGGCTCTAATGGAAATCTTATGTAGTCGAGATGGCATTGAAATAAATGAGATAAAGGCCGCATATCAAAAACGTTAGAATTACAAATTAAATTTATCAATTTTAACAATTTTTTAATATTTTAGAATACAAAAAAAATTTTGAAGACATTCTCGAGAATGAGGGAAAAGGAGAAGTAATGCGATTATTTCGAGCCCTTGCCACTGGAGGACGACCTGCAGATAATACTGAAGTGGACGAAGAAATGACAAAAAAAGACGCTCAAGAATTATATGACGTTAAGAAAACTTTCGTTTTTTCTAGTTAACATCTCTTGGTTGAACGGGACGAATGTTTAGGCAGGTGAAGGGAAATTGGGAACGGACGAAGATGAAATCAATCGAGTCCTCGCATCAAGAAGTCGTCCACATCTTCTAGCGACTTTCGAAGAATATTATAAAATTGCTGAAAAAGATATTATGGATTCGTTGCTGGATGAAACGAGTGGCAATTTGAAGAAGATGTATCGTTTGCTAGGTTGAATTTTAGAGTTTCAAGAACTTAAGAACGTTCGTTTTCCAGTCGAGAATGCAAGAAATCGTCAACAACTATTTGCCCGACTATTAAACAACGCAATGGATGGACCGGGAACAGATGACGACACTTTGGTACGCTTATTAATTACCAGATCAGAAGTTACTCATATCCAACAATTGTTTAAATTATTTTCATTTAATTGTCAGATTGATTTGGTGAAAGTGAAATCGGAATATGTATCTCTATTCAACAGAACATTATACGACGATGTGAAAGATGATACGGGTGGTGATTATCGCAAGATTCTCTTAGGTATTGTTGGTCAATAATTTATTTCTCTAAATCTTCTTTTCTTTCTCAATTAAATTTCACTTCGACTATTTTTTATAACGAACTTTTCTCAAATAAACAAAGTCACAATTGACGAAATTCTTCCAAAATATTTTTTTTCATTCACATTTGTATGATTCATTTTATTATAAAATTATTCATAATCGAACAATATCCTCAACAAAACTGAAAGAAAAGAACATAGAAAAAAGAAAATTAAATAATTCCGTAAAATATTATTATTATTATTTATTGATTAAATTCCCGTCGGGATAAATTAGAAAAAAATGAAAAAAAAATTTGATCTTCGCCGATATTGATGAATTGGTGCAATTCAGCGAGATAATCCATATCGATTGGCATAGAAACTGCGGGATCATAGGAAAAAGTTAAATCTCTATAATCCTCAATTTGAATCTGACGTGATAACCCGTAATAACGAACGGTATGCGAAAATACCGATCGATTATTTAGGATGCCTATGTTCGGAATTTGTGAAATGTGGAAGTTCGATTCAGTGATCTTGTCAATAAGTGTAAAGACTCGACGAGAGAAGAGAATAGGTAGGGGAAGGAGACCGACTGTTCCGAAAAGGAGAGAACGATTGCATCTGTGAAAACAGCAAACTAGTCTCCTTATAAGCCGATTACATTTTTTTTTTATTATTCATATCAAATACCCCGGGTAAATTATAAAGAAAAAATGATAACTCTTTAATGGAGTTAGTAGAAATAATATTTTTGCCTGTATTAATGTGGTTCTTGAGTGAATCAGGCATATAGGAAATTATATTGAAATTCGTTGTCATCTCTAACGCATCATCCAGTGAAGTCGGATAAATAATGGAATAATATCGGCAGAAAAATTGGAGAGGAGACGAGAAGCTCTCACATTGTGTATACGTTGGAACTGCGTCGACCTGCGCACAGAGTCAACTACTTTCAGATATCTATCAACGTCAACCTATGCGCCAGGAGTAACGACA
Source organism: Seison nebaliae (assembly GCA_023231475.1). NCBI lineage: Eukaryota > Metazoa > Rotifera > Pararotatoria > Seisonacea > Seisonidae > Seison > Seison nebaliae. The sequence goes on along the minus strand of JALJEE010002300.1, from coordinate 908 downwards.
ATGGTGTTACGCCGTAGGCTTATTATTTAGAATTATTCAACAAATCATATTGGAAAAATTAACATTTTCACTTTTAACATTGTTGAGTTCCTGTAACAGAAAAGAGTAAGCTCTTTAGAAAACTTTTTATAAAATATATTTTATTCTCCCTTCTTCGTTCATATAAAAAGATATACGCCACTCATGGCACAACAATGGGGTCAATTCGTAAATCGTGAACATAAATTGAAGGCTTATGACACCCGAGAATCATCCGAACTGTTCTATTATATGTACGATCAAGGCAATGAAGTGACTTATTTATCTGAGCAGTATCTGAGCTACCAAAATTTGTCGAATATGACATTTCTACATGCCAATAAAAATATATTAATTAAAAATTGGTACAAATATGTAGATTAGTAACAATTATAATTTTGATTTATTTTCTTATTTGCTTGAATGAATTTTTAACTATTTTGATTCAATTGATTTTTCATACATTTTAAATTAAACGAGTAAAACAGAACATAGAAATAAATATAAATACGAACATACGACCTTAAACACGTAATATCAGATTTATGCTAAAGAGAGGAATCGATTCCGATTCATGAAAGGATTCGAGCCAAAGCATTAGTCTGGCTAATAGCTTGGCTTGTATGTATAGGTGTATATTCTGTTGTGTATGTCTGTATGACTCATGGATCATTAGTGCTGTTCACACGAACACGAACAAAAATGGACTGTTCTCGAATATAATTGTGATGTCTAGTTTTTGAAAATCAATTGGACGAGAACGAAATACATTGTTCTTCTCAATACCGCTCGAACGAATGTTCTCATTTCGTTCGCGAACGCTTTCTATAAAAATTTTACAAAATTTCTCAGAAAAAATGAAAAATGAATGAAATGACATGTATACAGTG